>JAWPHD010006599.1:0-142395 GCA_037043455.1 Cyrtodaria siliqua
GCAGAAAATATTCTCTGCCAAATATAAGTGTTCAATGATATTCAGTTCAATTTATTTGAGTGTTGTTAATAAGGTCTGAAGTTATTGTTCGGAATGCGCAATTGTTCACGACAGACGGACGGACGTACAAACATATAGACGGAAAACCCATACCATAATACGTCCCTGGCAAATTATTTCAGTTTTAAAATATATTTTATATAATATGTTTGTCCTTTCACATGTTAACACAAGGTCTGAACTGCCAATAGCTCAGTTCATGCTATAACTTGAGTACATATAATTAATACATGAAACTCGACTTAAAACAAGAGCTGTCGGAGAACAGCGCAGCTCAACTATTCGATTTTTTTGAGAATAATAAATTTATAGCTAGTATATACCATCAGGGGGGGGGGGGGGGTGCAACATATGTGTGTAGAAATTGACTAAAACAACAAAGAAATATGTAAAAAAAAGTTCCAAGTGTGTGTGGGGAGAGGGGGGGGGGGGGGGGGGGGGGGGGGGGGGGGCAACATATATGTGTAAGAATTGACAAAAGCAACACAGAAATATGTAAAAAAAAAAAAAAATCAAGTGGGGGGGTGGGTTGAGAGGCTTGGGGTTGGGGGCGGGGAGGGTTGCAACATTATGTGTAAGAATTGACTAAAACAACACAGAAATATGTAAAAAAAAAAAGTGGAGGGGGGGTAGAGGGGGGAGGGGGAGGATGGAGCCCATGCCCCAATATGAAGTAATAATATGCATAATGCTATAACAAATCCCAAAATTATAGATATATACATGCTTACATGCAAACCTAGATCTGCCTTTATTGCACATTTTATGGGCCATCACAATTTGGGTTCCATGGGAGCCCAGAATTTGCAGAAGACAAAATTACTTATCCAACCCTTTACAACATACTATAAGGAAACCAATTCCAAAATTTAGTTCAGCTAGGACAAGAAATGTAAGAGATATAGACCTGTAAACACAGCTTACACGCAAAATTTGATCTCAAACAGACATATTTTAAGGGCTATCAGAATTTGGGTTTCATGGGAGCCCAGGGATTACAGGAACCAAAATTACTTAAGCAGCCCTTACGATAATGCTATAAGCAAGCTAATGGCCAAATTTGGTTGTGCTAGGGTAAGAATTGTAAGAGATATAGACTTGTAAACAGAGCTTACACACAAAATTTGATGTGAAATGGGGCACATTTTATGGGCTATCATAATTTGGGTTCCACATTTTATGGGCTATCATAATTTGGGTTCCATGGGAGCCCATGGGTTACAGGAACCAAAATTGCTTATGCAGCCCTTAAGATAATGCTACAAGGAAGCCCATGAACAAATTTGGTTGTGGTAGGATAAGAAATGTAAGAGATATAGACTTGTAAACACAGCTTACACGCAAACCTTGATGTGGGACGCCGACGCCGACCCCGGGGTGATTACATAAGCTCTCTTATTCTTCGAATAGTCGAGCTAAAAATATATCATATAAAACAAATATACATATATTTGTTTTTCATTCAATTTTTTTTTATTTCTTCTTTACCACAAGCACAGCACAAACTTACTTGCTTAATCCGAACTGTCTACACACGACCTTCAACTTACTTGTTGAATCCCAAGTGTCTACACACGACCTGTGACTTACTTGTTGAATCCCAACTGTCTGCACATGACCTGTGACTTACTTGTTGAATCCCAACTGTTTACACACAACATGTGACTTACTTGTTGAATCCCAACTGTTTACACACGACCTGTGACTTACTTGTTGAATCCCAACTGTTTACACACGACCTGTGACTTACTTGTTGAATCCCAACTGTTTACACACGACCTGTGACTTACTTGTTGAATCCCAACTGTTTACACACGACCTGTGAAGCCTTGTCATCCCATTCATCATCACACACTGTACCCCACAACCCCCCGTGTTGCACCTCCACACGTCCCTCAGTAGCATTAGTACCATTCACAAGCCGTACAGGTACCTGTGCAAGGAGGTCTGAAAGCAAAAATGTTATTAGTTACTGGGTTTGTTACTGAGAACTACACACACACACACACTTTATAGGGGTTGAGGTGACAGCAAAGTCCCCCTATACATTTGACTGACACCACATACGGGTCAGTAACAATGATTTTTATTGCATCAAGCACTTTATTTGCACATTTTTGAAGACAAAAAAACACATTATTTTGGAAAAAAAAACAGCAAAAAAACAACAATAGCAAGCAATTTTCATGCAAAAATGATTTAACAAAATAACATAAAACTTGACTTTATTACTTTCTTTAGTTACCCTGGACTAAACAATTTATGGACAGAGAGTTTAACTGAAACTGATATTTAACCGAAAATGGCGTGTCAACGTCATTGAGACCTTTGCGCTATGTGACTTCATGATATTGACATCACAACCAGTACAGCTTTTAAATTCAGTTTTTCAAAACAGCTACTGATGCTGGCACATTGTTAATTTAGTTATTGGGTTTGTTACTGACCAACAACAGATATGTGTGTGGTCAGTCAGATGCAGTAAGTAATTTAAAGTATGAATCGGTAACTGTTTGCCATACTGTTTTGGTGACTGCCCTCTATGAAACTTACTGACCCGCCATAGAAAAAAAAGGAGATCACCATGTGACCGCTGCCAACCAATGAGATGCCTAGAATTTAGTGTGAGCGCAATAATGTTATATTAAAGGGACTAGAGGCAACTGGAAGAGTATACAAAGGAAAATCATCAATAATGTGGTTCAGTTTCATATGAAATGTGCATTTTTCGTTAAATTCAGCTTCATGTTATCTTCCATTTAATTATTGTTTATGAAAATCTTTTGTCTGAAAACCAAGACAGCTCCGGGGGGGTTTTGTTGTTAAATCGTAAAAATTAATTCATTTAGGTTTCAAATTGCTGGTTGTTTAATAGTTTAATAAAAGTGTACTTGATTCAAATTAATTAAAATTAATGATTTATGCAACAAAATCTAGCTGAGTCATCGAATTTTCCAGACCAAATTATTTCATTAATAATAATAAAGTCAGATGGATCATGGCCTAGTATAGTGCGTACGCACATTCAATACCCAGCTGAAACACAATATGATAGTTTTATTTGTAGTGAGTGTTATCATTTAGAAGTTATGGTCCCGAATGCATATTGCCATATAAGGAAATCTTGACCCTGACCTTTGACCTACTGACCCACATTAGAGTTCCTGTTCTCACCTAGAGCAATGTATCAATGAAGTTTCATAAGTGTAGGTGTTATGATTTCAGAGTTATTATCCAGAACGTTTATTTCCATATAAGGTCCTGGAAACCTTCACCTCTGACCTGCTGACCCCAAAAACAATAGGGCTCCTCCATCAAACTACGGCATTGTAACTTTTTGAAGTTTTATGATGTGTGGGTGTTACGGTTTCAATGTAATCTTCCGAAATGCATATTTCCACATAAGCTCATGCTGACCTTGAATTTCTGACCCCAAAAACAATATGTTTCCTCCTCCTACCGAGGGCAATGTACCGTTGAAGTTCCATGAGTGTAGGTGTTATGGTTTCAAAGATACTGTCTGGAATGCATATAGAGCCATGGTGACCTTGACCTTTGACATACTGACCCCTAAAACAATAGGGTTCCTCCTCTCACTTAGGGCAATGTATCTATGAAGTTTCATGACTGTAGGTGTTATGGTTTCGAAGTTATCATCCGGAATGCGTATTTCCATATAAGGTTAGTCACTGTGACCTTGACCTTTGAATTACTAACCCCAGAAACAATAGGGATTCCTCTCATCTAGGACAATGTACCTATGAAATTCAATGAGTGTAGGTGTCAGGGCTTTTTTCCTTCATAAACAGGGGCCGCCTTCCCCTAGCAAAACAGACAACTTTATCCCCCTCTGTGGCTGAGAAATTTCCCCTCTTTTTTTATTTCGCTCTCTAACTTTCTCAACATAATTAGGTTTGGGATAAATTTATAGAAGACAGTTTATCTAAATGTACCTCTTTTGCACACAAATCTTCAATTTCTGCCTAATACACTGTTCCCCCTATATCTTGAAATCGCATTATTTTTTCTACTTTAACTCGAAAATCACACTTTTTTCCCATACTGAAGGGCCTGGGCCTCTTCTCCTATTTCCAAAAAAAAAAGTCCTGGGTATTATGGTTTCGAAGTTATCGTCCAGAATGCGTATTTCAATATAAGCTCACTGTTACCTTGACCCTTGACCTACTGAACCCAAAAACAACAGGGATCTTCCTCCCACCTAGGGCAATGCACCTACATGTATGAAGTTTCATGAGTGTAGGTGCTATGGTTTCCAAGTTATTGTCTAGAATGCATATTTACATATAAGGTCACTGTGACCTTGACCTTTGATCTACGGACCCCAGAAACAATAGGGCTTTTCCTCTCACCTAGGGCAATGTACCTATGAAGTTTCATGAATGTAGGTTTATGGTTTCGAAGTTATCATCCGGAATGCGTATTTCCATATAAGGTCACTGTGATCTTGACCTTTGACCTACTGACTCCAAAAACAATAGGGATCCTCCTCTCACCTAAAGAAATGTACATATGAAGTTTCATGAGTGTAGTTGTTATGGTTTCGAAATTATCGTTCGGAATGCATATTTTCAAATAAGGTCGCCCTCACGTTACCTTGACCTTTGATTTACTGATTGACCCCAAATTGAAAATCCATACAGTTCCTCCTCTCTCCTAGGGCAATGTACCTATGAAGTTACATGAGTGCAGGTGTTATGGTTTCAAAGTTATTGTCCGGAATGCGTTTTTCCACATAAGGTCACTGTGACCTTGACCTTTGACCTGACCCCAAAAACAATAGGGATTCTCCTCTCACCTAGGGCAATGTACCTATGAAGTTTCATGAAGGTGGGTCTCATACGTATGCAGTTATCGTGCAGAATGCAAATTGTTGACGTATGGATGGACGGACGCCTCCATACCATAATACGTCCCGTTTTTCAAATGGACATATAAAAATTAAACAAGAGTGTCCATTGGAAACAAAAAACGCCCGTCGAAAGTGTATCATTTGTAACTGTGATAACAGACGGATGGACGGACAATGCCGCGACATAATACAAATTCCGTTGTTACCAGGGCGATTGGTCTGGTTTTCGAACTGGACCGAGTTTCATCAAGATTGAAAAACAAACACTCAAGTTATAGCAGTTGTCAATTTTCAATAATTAAAGGGCCATAACTCCGTTGTTACCAGGACGATTTTCAATAATTAACACGCCATAGCTCTGTTGTTACCGGGGCGATTGTCAATAATTAAAGGGCCATAACTCTGTTGTTACCGGGGCGATTGGGAAGATTTTCGAACTTGATCGAGATATTATGCCCATAAACATTATCTTCAAGTTTCATAATGATTGGATAATATCTGTTTGAGTTAGAGAGTGGACATCGCAAAACTTAACGGACGGTCGGCCAACGCCATGACATAATACATAAAAAAAAACACGTAGTCTTTTAGACCTTTTGAACTAGGTATCTCTCCATAAAGCAGACTAAACAGACCATTCTTAAATTATCTTATATCAAACTCACTTGGTTGACAGTCGACGCCGACGTCTTCATCATGTCCACAGTTGGACTGACCCCAGGGGTTAGTGTGACAGCTGACCAGACTACTCTCATTCCCGTTACAAGTCACATCGTCCAACCAGATCGTACCTGAACCAGCGCCAAAGTAGGCCTCGCCACGAGCAACAAAGAAAGATCTAAAATATACAAAATAAACAGTAGTTAGGGAATGTCACTATGTAAAAAAGCAATGGTATAGTGTGTAATAATAAACTATAAATAATACATATTTATACCACCCTGCAATCTTGTAAAACAAAACAAAATTGTGGGGTCCCGTTACGTTTTTTTTACCTATCTTTATTTTTGCAGTCATTAATATTAATTATTAGAATAGTTCAAAGCAAATTGTTTTTGCATATTACTAACTGTTGATTATTTTGCACCAATAAAATATATATATATATATACCATAGTAGAAAAACAAACAAAATTTGAAAACTCGCAATTTTATTTCATTATATGCAAGCAGATTTGAAGTCAAAATGGATTAATAAATTGATGCACTCAGGGGAGTAGCTGAACTGAAATGCATATATAGGCCCGACAAACCAGTGGGGGTCCCCCGGTGTGTTTTTCTTTTTTAATTTAGCTATGTAATGGTGCGTTTTGGCATATATCTGACAGAACTTGTGTGGTATTTGAAGATTATTTTTTTTACAAATTTGAGGATTAACATTTGCAAATTGAATTACCTACAGCGACTGAAAAATAAAATAAGAAAAAACATTGACCCTTACCCCACATGCCCTAAGGCTTTCGTTTTTATTGCATTTTTTTACTTTTCATTTTTCAAATTGATGTACCGGTATAGGCCCGGGCCTAATATTAGCTACGCTGATCATATGGCACTTATTGTAATGCTTGATTAATACTTCAAGATTGCTGTGTGTCCCTTTAAATCTAAGTTCAGGAAGACCAAATAAAATAATATGTGTGGTTCCGGTTACCCGACTGACCCCAGACTTTTGGGCCGTTATCGCAAACCCAATTTTTTTTTTGTGGGGCAAATCATCGTAGAAAGGATGCAACTCCAGTAAAGTTAATTCCATTTCAGGGACAATTTCAGCTCTGTTATGACCATCAAGACAATGTAGAAAAGCATTTTGACGATGCTAATCTGAATGCAGCATGATGACGTCCTCCATTTTTACGGCATTAGAAAATTATGTTCATTTATGAACACTAGCACTATGGAGAAAGGAAAAAGGTGACACGCAAGACCAATTTGCAGTCAACGTTTTTTTATATCTGTTCAAAAATCAGTCTCCAAACAAAAAAAATCCTATTTTTTTCCCCAATGTAACGGAAACCACACATATTACGACCAGTAGGAGGGACTATAGGATTGCTCTCCGTCGTTAGTCCGTCACACTTTGTTTCCGCTCAATAACTACAGTTAGAAGTGAGATATTGGATTGAAACTTTATGCGTAGGTAGCTTATATGAAAAGAAAGCTTGGGATTAACTCAATCCTAGCCAAATGCAATCCCAAAAGCTTGGGATTGCATTTGGGGTCACTGGGGTCAAGCTCACTGTATCTAAAAATAGAAAATGGTTTCCGCTCAATAACTTCAGTTAGGTATGAGATATTGGAATGAAGCTTTATGGGTAGGTAGCTTATATGAAATGTTTAGTCTCATATCGTTCAGACAGTTAATTGGGCATTTTACGCTTCTAAATTTAACACGCTACCTAATGCACGCATTACATAGCTGTTACGTTACAATATGCATTTACATGTTCATATGTCACTTTATCCGAGGAGAAATTTAATCATCCTCCAAAAGAAATAAAACTATCGCACAATGACCAGTGGGGGACATTGTATTGGATAGCACTACTTCTTCTTGTTTTATTTGGCCTAAGTTTACCCAGTAAATCCCAGCATGTGACACACCACAGTCGCGGCATTGCTGTCAAAGCTGTCATCACAAACAGTTCCCCATGTATTGTTGTGGAATATTTGTACTCTGCCCTGACTAGCTCTTGTACCATTTACCAACTTTATCGAATTTGAGTTCTGGGCTGAAATAAAAATAAAATACATTAATGTACATGTATGACAGATTCTTCCGAATAAAAATTAATGAATATTATAACATTCAAGGTAATGGACACTGCATTTATGGAGACTAGGGCTCATGAAATTTTAAGATAAGGATTTTTCTCCAGTTTTTGCATGTTTTGGAAATATGTATCCTTTTATGATAAACAACTTGTGTTGTTTTTTTCAGTTATTTTATTATATACTGGTGTCAAGTATTTTTTGGCACATTTATAGAATTTTAATGAAATAATATTTAAAATATAAGTAGGGTTTCAGAGTTGTAGATAGTGTTTGACTGCAATGAGTATTTACTCATCAGATTCAAAATGAATGAGTAAATGGAACTCATTCATAGTAAACACTTACTTTAAATAGTTCATGCTTTCAAAATGGATGTGAATTAATACATTTTAAAAGAAACAACAATTCTGATTAAATGGAAGTTATGTAAAAACAAAAGAAACAATACATATGTATGACCTTAATATTAGACACATTTCATCATGTAAATTTGGAATAAATTGTTCCACAGGACAAAACATACAAATATAATACTCAAGGTTTTTAAAACTTATGTTTTTGCATTAAGCTGATGAGTAATGATACTCACATTTTTAAAAAAATGAGAGTTTTTGTAAAAAAAGTATGAGTAAAATACTCAAAAACTCAGCTTATCTACATCTCTGGCCGGTTTTCATTTACAACCACCATACGAAGGCTTAGCACTATGTAGGCAATGTTAGTTGATATTTAAATTGATTTCGGGAAACCCCACTAGACACTTAACTTCATATAAGTACAGTGTAAAATGCGGATTCTTTGTCACCAATCCAAATAGTATTCGCAATCTTGTTAATATCATCAAAACAATGACAATTCTTTCATTTTTAATTCGTTTTTCACCCATAACATTTTACGAAACAAAGTTAGTAAAGTTTGCTTACTCCCCAGCATTTATTATTTACGCGTTGCTTCCTTTTGAATTGCCCATATTGTAATAAAACTTATGTTTGTAATTTATTGATACATCAGAGCAAATAGACTATTCCATTAAATATTTAGGTTGCAATGTGACTGTTTTTAAGAACAGCAATTACTAATTTAAAAATATATTCAGAGAACATACTATTAGTGTCATTTAAAAAAAAAATCTGCGCATTTGCATGGAGGCGCACCATTTCTCAAAACAAAGGCCAGGGCCGTCGATCTGGTTTGGGGGACTGCGACCCATACCCTTGGGTGGGGGAATTTTAGCGTGCTTTTACAGGAAAGGTGGAATTATTTTGTGGCCATAATTTTGATTATAATCATTGTTTTAAATAGTCTACATGTTTTATTTGTATTAAATACAGTTCATACTCAATATTTTACGTATCAAAAGTGTTTTTTTTTTAAAAATTATTGTGTTTTTTTCAGGGGGGAATTTTGAGTCTGAAATGGGGGAAAAAACATACTTTTTGAAGGGGGGAATGCGTCCTGTTAAAGGACGCAAAATCGGCAGATTGACGGCCCTGTAGGCACAGTGTTTTTTTAACCCAAAATATTCAGCGAAACTCGGCCCATTCATAACTTTCACATCTGGTCAACTTCCGGTAGGTTCAGATATTCAGTAGGTGAAAATAAAGGGGTTTACTCGGACTTTATCCTCAAACTCTATATGAAAAATGAAAACATTAGACCATGATTTAAATTAAAATTATCCATATTGGTGTTTTAAAATCAGACAACACCAAAAGAAGATACATAGATGTACACAAAAAATAAAGCTTTTAATATAATTATCACTACAAACTAGTTTTATAAAGGGCTAAAATCAGTTGAGCACCAACGATAAACACCGAGTTTACCCCCTACCAGAATGTGGAGGTCTTTTATTTTATTGATCACTGATTGGTCAAATTATTTTGATGATGTCATGTGAAAGTTATGAATTCCCCCTCGAAATAGCGTTGTTGTTTTTTTACTTTAAAATGTTGTTTCTTAGTTGACCACCCATAACATGTCCATCAAACATGTTCTTGATGTAAATTCAGTATTAAATGAAAGACTGTGACTTAATACATATAAAAAAACTACTATCTTTCTTCTTTAAACATTGTCGAAATTTTCCCTTTTTCCAATTCGCGTCAATTGTTTCCCCCTCTAAAGGGCCCGACCCCCTTCCCCTAAAAATTAAAAAAACCAACACTACAACCGACATCAGGTATCAACAAAATATGTTGTGCTGAAATTTATTTGTTAAACAAGTTTTATATATTTCTCATTGTTTGTTTTTACCATTACCATTCAGATGAACATGTCCAACAAATATGTACATCCTGAATGAAAATTATTTCTTAAAACATGTGTTTAAGATGAATATCACTGAAACTTTTAGGTGCCGAAAACTGGCCCGACAACAGTTTACATGAATTCCTCACATTTATAAAATAACTATCCGAAAAATTTTGAAAATGTATGACGTCTCTGGTGCGTTTTGGCAAAATCACACTTCAATATGCAACACCACAGACCTAATAACAAAATATGTCTGTGGCAACACTTAATAATAATTCATACACTTTTGTATTACATTGTATTACATTGTTATATTTTTCAACCGTGCGTGTGAATATTATGTGCAGGCCCGACCCTTTTGGCCTAATAGGTAGCTACACTACCGGAGCCCAGTATAAATAAAACAAACACTTAAGTTTAAACTGAATAATATTTGATGTTATCAATATCAGTTTGTAGTTTTTGATGAATTATGCGGGTCATTTTAAATGACCAATTGAATTTCACTACGTATGGACACATGTAAAACAAACCACACACACGTATTTCCCTCAATAGGACAGACAAGTGCGGCTTTTGCCTTTATGTGAAATAATCTGATAATTTTCACCTGTCTCTGAATCCAAACTTGCCCACAGGCACCCGGCACAGAGCTAGGATAGTAAAAGATCGATTTGAGTGGTTAAAATATTAATTAATTGATTTCTGGACCCCCAAAAAATGGTTATATATATGTATATATATTATATTCTTAATATATATACATATATATAACCATTTTATATAATATATATACATATATATAACCATTTTTTGGGGGTCCAGAACTCAATTTATTAATATTTTAACCACTCAAATCCATCTTTTACTATCCTAGCTCTGTGCCGGGTGCCTGTGAACTTGCCGCCAAACTTCAACTGAAGAGTGTTGTTTTTTTGGGAAATGTCTAATTTCCAAACATCCAACTTCGCGGAAGTATGTTAAGTGTCGTCCAATTTCTATGTAGTGTTCAAAACTTACTTACCGGTAACTTACAGGTCCGAGACCATACGTAAGTTTATTTTAAAAGTTTCTATAGGCCCTTCTAATGTTTTTATTCTCCTTTTATTGCTAGTTTTTTTCTCATTGGTACGGTATGTAGCATCATTGGTACGGTATGTTAGCATCATTGGTACGGTATGTAGCATCATTGGTACGGTATGTAGCATCATTGGTACGGTATGTAGCAGTGGGGTTAAATTTAATCAGTGTTCTTGAAGCTGTTTCTTCTTGGTGCTGTCACTGAATGATTTGGCAAACTATTCCATGTGTCTACTACCCTGTTCCCAAAGGAGTGCTTTCTAATTTCTAGTCTACTAACTGTATTCTTTAAAAAGTTTGAGACGATTTCCCCTAGTTCTTGCATAATAGTTTATTGTAGCATGGTCACAGACAATTCTCTTTGTTAAGGCACAGGTGTTAATCGTTTAATTGAAAATAAGACCTGTCAGAATAACTGTGAGAATAACAGTGAGAATAACAGTTAGAATAACTGAAATAGAGCTGAAATGGACATGCTACAAAACAAATAGAGTATGGTTTCATCTCGTTGGTTAATTTAAACACCTCGATGGGCTACGCCCATCTTGATGTTTAAATGATCCAACTCAATGAAACCATACTCTATCTATTACTTATTGTTAATTTTGTCATAACCTTGCACTATCTTCAAAAAACGTGGACCATGTCTGCTCTTTTTCTTCTGTATTCTAAGGATGGGAGACCTAGGTATATGTGTTATCAGAGAATTAAGAAGAAGTATATTCTTACGTCACTGTTATTTATTATCGAACATTTTTATTTGGCAGATAAAGGAATACAGTGTTTACTGAATACGTATGTGTGGGTGGAGTTGGGTCGGGGATAGTGAGTGGACTGGGTGGTGGTGGGGTTTGGGGCGGCGGGGTTGGGGCGCATTTCTGTGTCTGTTTGATCTATATGGTACACATTTCAGGTCCTTTATCAACAGTCCTGTCGGACTACCGTAGCTGCCCCTACTTCTACTTCTACCACATAACTGGCCACCTTCAACAAGTTGAAGTTATTGCCAGTGGAGGAACGCTTTACATCGTAAAACAAAGAGGAGAGTTTGAAATAAAAGGTGGAAATATACAGTGATAAGTTAAAAAAAAAGAATAATGCACTTAAGGAGGTTTAGATAAAGAGTGTGGACAATTGAGTCTTGAAGGACTCAATAGATCCAGCATTCACTATATCCAGTGGCAGGCTGTTCCAGTCTCGAATAGTATGAGGGAAGAAAGACCACTTACGGTAATCGGAACAAGACGTTGGTATTTGGTAGGATTTTGGATGCATATTTCTAGAGAATCTATGGGGCGGAATCAGTTTTGTGTGCTTGTCAACTACTTGATCATTTTCAATCTTGTACATCATGGTAAGCCTGGCTTCCTTCCTGCGAATCTCAAGACTCTTCCATTCGAGGTCTTTTAGCATTTCACCGACACTGGAGCGGTCCCTATATCTGTTGGATACAAAGTGAGCAGCCCGCCTTTGCACCATCTCGATCTTGTTTATGTCCGTCTTTTCGTAAGGATCCCATACTGAGCTCGCATACTCCAACGTTGGCCTGACTAGGAACTTGTAAGCTTGTTCTTTCACTTGGGTGGAGCCAATGTTAACATTTCTTCTGACGAAGCCGAGTGTCCTATTGGCTGTGTTGGTGATGTTGCCTATGTGTTCACCCCAGTCCATGCTTGAGATGAATGTGCACCCAAGATACTTTACAGAGGGAACTTGCTTCAGGATCTGGTTGTGAAGAACATAGTCATGTTTGATGGGTTGCTTCTTTCTTGTAATGGTGAGTACATTACACTTATCTGGATGAAAAGCCAACTTCCGTCTTTGCTCCCAAATTGCAAGCTTGTCCAAGTCCTTTTGTAGCGTTTGGCAGTCTTTTTCAGAGGAGACGGCTCGGTATACGACAGTATCATCAGCAAACAGTCGAACTATTGAGTCGATTCCTGCCGGGATGTCGTTGATGTAGAAAAGGAAGACGATGGGTCCGAGGACTGATCCTTGGGGTACTCCGGATTCCACACTGACTTGGTCTGATCGCTCCCCGTCAATGACTACTGTCTGTGAGCGGTTGCTGAGGAATGCCTGAGTCCATTTATTGGTCTTTCTCCTGACGCCATAGTAGTTTAGCTTATGTATGAGCAATGAGTGACTAAACTTGTCGAAAGCCTTTGAAAAATCTATGACTAGCACATCAGTCTGTTTTCCCTGTGCCATGTTTGTTGTGATATCATCAACAAATTCCAGTAATTGTGTCTCACAATTCCTGAATCCATGCTGGAGTGGGTACAGTATGTTGTGATTTTCGCATGCTTCATTATATGGCTTGTGACGATATGTTCCATGATCTTGCAGCAAACACAAGTCAGGGATATCGGTCTATAATTCGCAGCGACATACTTCTGTCCTTTTTTTATAAACAGGAGTGACATATGCTGTCTTCCAGATGTTCGGGATAATGCCAGATTCATAGGATTTCCTGTACATGGTAGTAAGTATGGGAGCAATATCTGTAGCCAGTTCTCGGGGGATCTTTGGTTTTATAGAATCTGGGCCTACAGCTTTGTGGGGGTTTAGTTGCTGGAGGATTTTCTCTAGGCCATTACAGCTGACGTTAATGTCCGGTGCTGTTTGGTAATCCAATTGTTTTGAATTCCTCCTTTGTGACGGTTGTTTTCTCTGTGAAGACTGGTTTGAATTGCCTTTTAAGGATTTCTACCAACACGCAATTTCAAGTTCTGCTCTAAAATACTAGATCAGTAGCCTCAGTGGCCTGTAGACGTTTCCAACGACAAACTGTTATTGGGTAATATAACACACTAAATTTGTGATAGTCGCTGGAAGAATATAACTGTATTAATTTCAGAGGGTGATTCAATCTATTTCGAGTGAATACAGGTGTCAACAACTCAGATGCCGGTATGTCCACAAGACCTTGAAAGATCTGGTGAGTTGGCTATTTGTACGCAATGGCTCCAGAGTTTCCCATTGGCCGGAGTATCATACTATGGCCCTTTATACGTTAAAGCATGGTAATCACAACATTTATACTAATTCACATAAAAATAGTTTGGTTTCAATAACGTTGCTCCTGGCAAGGTTGTGTCCTTCAGGATTTGATGGTTTCAGTAACGTTGCTCCCACCAATGCCAAACTTATTGTTGCAAAACTACATGTCTGTAGGGACTTATATTGGTCTGCAATAGTCCTCATTATGGTTTTACATTGTAGTGGTGTGAGTATTTTATGGATGAAACCTACCAGTGGTATCGATTATCAGTGTATATCTTCCAAAAGGTGATATGTTCATTTTGCAAACCATTACTTGGTCACGCCTTAATTCCAGTAATCGATGGGAAAGCTTATATTAGCATTATTTTATAACGGATATTTTGCCAATAAAACATGTTTAAATAATGTTTACTGAAAAAATGCGATAAACTGTTTAAAATTACATATTAAATGTTTTAATTTTACAATATGCAAACCTTTTATTTGATACCACAGCTAACCCCGTTTTCGATTCTGAGAGAAGGGGTTGGATGGGGTATGAAAGTTAATACTCGGACCACGTAATGCGATTCGTGGATACATTCGAAGCATATCATCGTATACTAGTATATGTTTGCCACTGGAACCGTGGTAGTTTCCTTTGTATAATTATAGGAGGTGGAAGATGGAACGACGAAAAGGGAATGTTACGCTCGTTGTTGAACATTTTGTTAGACGTAAGCCAACTAAACTAGCAATCAAATCTATCATTATTTTCGACTGACCTGCATGTATGTTACAATATAAAACTGACTATTACAATTATGAAACATTACGAAACGTCGATAACATACGAGCATGATGGGATTATCAGGGAGTATGTAAACATTCACATATTTGAGTTTGATCTTGTTCAGATAACATTATGTCAGCCTGTTCGAAATCATGAACACGGGTCGCCTATCTTTTCCATACCAGGAGAGTACAGACTCCGGCCGTGTAAACATCACGCGTACGCATACACACGGACGGAGAAACACCAGCGTTATCATTGTATGACGACACGAGCAGATGGGGAAAATGGATTATATCCAAATCTGTTTAACCCACGTGTCCAATATATAGTTGCTAATATAGAACGTTGACTTAAAAATCCTTACCCTAGATATACTCAATACATTCAAAAACGCCAAAAAAAAATATTTTACATTATTTTAGTCCGCTGATTTTTTTTTCTCTAATCAACATTGTGTTTTCTGTTACCCAAATCTGTCTCAAAGGCTAACATATGGCGATAAATAAACAGTTGCACATAATTTGCTCTACTTCTTTCAGTTAAAGGGGGTACATCAGGATTTTTCTAGAAATATCTTAAATTATAAAAATGTTCCGATTCATGATAAAACACTTATATCAATCAAAAAATGATGTTCGTATTGTTAAGGTTTAATCTTTAAATCCATCATATAGCTAGAACGGAATTAGACGTAAAATGCTGAAATCAACCCTGGTGCGTTACCTAGGATAGCATGTATGACTGTGCAGAATCAATTTGAGCCGCAACACACGACAACGTCCCTTCGGACGTTTAGGCGACGACGTCATAAAATAAAATAATTTATGACGTCGGCTGGTAATCAATTAATTACTATTCAAATTTCTCGTCACTTAATTAAACCTAATTATTATATCATAGGAATATGTTTTCTTAATATAAATAGTTGATGCTATAGAAAATGGTAATTGTTTATGTTTTTTGTTGTTATTTAAACAACGACGTCGTCCAAGACGCCGACGTCAACGTCAAAATTAAATGGTGAATTCAATCTTTAATTTTCAAATTGAGTTAAAATCATTTTTAATTAAGATATCAACATAAAATAAAGAGATTTTTAAAGAGAAAATCACCCTGTTTCATAAACATCAAAAAACATAAAATGTCAACATTTTGTCTGAAGGGTAGTTTTCGCATGTTTCGGCTCAATTTTCTTTGCGAATAAGGTAATTTTTAGGCTGATTATGTTTACGCTCTTCTCAATCTGAATAGAAAATATCATTATTTGTCAATTTTAAGTCAGACACCTAGACCCCTTTGAAAAACCTGATGTATTCCCCTTAAAACAACGTCATTCTTTAATATCAATATATACATATTTCAAATATATTGGTGTCATACAGTTCGTGTTCATAGTATGACAGGCGTGACAAAGAAGAAAGAACACAAAACAAGAGGCCCAAGAGGGCCTGTATCGCGCTACTTGCTACCCCCGGGGCGGGGCCAAATTTGATCCCAGGTTCACCATTTTGAACAAACTTGGTAGAGGATCCAAAAGCTAATAATAAATAAAACATATTAACCTTTATCTCTTGTAGTTTTAGAGAAGAAGATTTTGAAGTTCTTCCCTAAAACTCTTGTAAAACTGATCCAACAATGCCCCTAAGCTTCCAATTAAAGAAAAAAGAACCAATGTTTCTTATGAGAATTTTTTAATAGTAAAAAATAAAAAAGTTAAAAAAAAAAAGTTAATTAAAACAAAATTAATAAAAAAAAAAATTAAATTTTTTTTATTTTTTTATTTTTAACAAATCTAAAAAATTAAACCCATAAACCAAGGTTTTCTATGGAGGAAAAAATAAAATGCCTACGGTGAGATTTGAACCCACGACCCCTTTAGTTTGCACATTACCAAATATTGAAAAAGGACCATAACTCCGGTGTTACTAGTTTGATCTGGCTGGTTCTCAAACTCATTAGAGCTTTTATTGATATCAACAATCTGGCCAAGTTTGGGAAAGATCGAATGCAAAATGAAGGCGCTAGAGTGTTTTAACAAGCCTGAAAATGGCGTATTTCAATAATTCAATGGCACATAACTCTGGTGTTCCTGGTCCGATACAGCTGGTTTTCGAACTTGTCCGAGGTTTCATTGATATTAACAATCTGGTAAAGCTTGGTAAAGATGAGATGAAAAATGAATGCCCTATCGTGTGTGTGTAGTTCTAAGGTTTAGAGTCCGTCCGCCAACGAACACGTCGAGGTAACCCTGACGCGATGGGCACAATAGAGTCTGGACTATCGTCTTAATGATACAAATATAGCATTTTTAACTAAATCAAGGGCCATTACTCCGCTGTTATTGGTTCGATCTGGCTGGTTTTGAACTTTCATTGATATTAACAATCTGGTAAAATTTGATAAAGATCGGATGCAAAATGAAGGCCCTATTGTCATAACGAGACAGAAGTCCGACGGGCGGACGGGCGGACAATGGACAACTCGGCATCCTATAAGCTCTACTAGCCGAAGCTAATATCTTCTGTTTATCTTCCACAGAAATAACAGCAATCGCGGGTAAACAGTCTCTAGCTCAGTAAAGCATATTTAGGAAATGGGTATACTGAAACAATCCCGACGGCGTCTTTGTAGCACTGAGCTCAATGCTTAATGATGCCACACCGGAAAACAACTCATTAGACACATAGCATGCTACCCCACCCAGTCACGTTATACCTACCAGTCCTAGCCCCACCCTTTATAGGCTGAACGTCAAGCAAGTACTATTTGCTTTGAAGTCTTTGGTATGACCTGGCCGGGGAATGCATGACCTCCCGCATGCGAGGCCGACTCTGTCACTACGCTACAATGTCGGTTAAAAAACTGCTAGTACATGTTTTCACAATACTGGGACAAACAGTATTATGCTATACTCAGTTGCAAAAGAAACCGGACACTGAGTTTTGTTTAGATTTAATTATATAAGAAAAAAATTAAATTGACAAATTCCAAAACAATTATGCCATGTTTGGTACCAGTGTTTTTTATCATTCCATTGCCAATATCATGTTGTCATTTGTTTTTCAATAGGTCGAATCATTATGGAACTGTCGCTTGATAAAGAGGATAGGGTGTAATTAAAATTTACAAAGTGTCCAGTTTCTTTTGCAACTGAGTATATAAAAGAAAACTAACGATACGAGTAGTTTAAAGAAGCTATCCCGCCAAAACCAGCCACATTTTACAAAATATGAACTAACGACGAGGTGTATATATAACTCATAATTAATTTTACACATATTCAATCACGGGTATCTTAATAACCTGTTAATAAACCTATACTTTTAATCACTTTTAATTTGATGGCGGCACATATACATTATTATACGACCTGAATACCTGGATAGACTTTTGATTAGCGGTTGTATAGTGTAATTTTGCCGTTATTTGGCGGGTTATTTCCTTTAAACAATTCAAATCTCAGGAAAAAGTAAAACTGTTTTAATGAAATTATGATTATGCAGACAAAAATGGGTTGATAACGGTCATAACATGAAGATGTACAAAACATATATCTCTGGTACCACTCGTCTTTTCATGTGTCTATAAAACTCACCTGAAGCCCTCGTGGAGAGTTCCAAAAGAAAAAAGCACACACACAAACATCGTAACATTGTCCGTTCTAAAGTTTTGCCTTTAAATAATGTCACCATTTTTGAGATTTTTTTAAACAAATGTCAGCTCCACAAAGGGGCGTTGTCAGATCTGAATCAATATATCTTCCTTCGTTCCTTCTAGATTTGTCGTTTAAACACAAAAATACGTTTTTAAAATAAAGCATCCATTTGTGATGCGATGACTGCAGGTACGATACTTCGACTATGAATAAGTTATCTATGATACGTACTGACGGACGTGTATCTGTGTTAGTTTGTGTAATAAAAAGGTACTGCCAGGTACAGCCATATCGCAGGTTGATGGACCAAGGTCCGTGTCCACCGATAACGGTATCTAACTATTGTCCGTTGTTTGCAATACATCTCAGATAGCTTTACTATTATTTTCAGTTGTATAATTGGCCTACACATGTATATATAATTAGTCTATACATGTATATATAATTAGTCTATACATGTATATTAAATTAGTCTATACCTGTATAAAGTGTGTTTCGAAAAAACGAAAGCAGCAATACCACAGGTAACTAGGCAACCTACTTGACAAATGTTTGTTTGAATGGTGTTTACGTAATTTTTAGCACATGTTAGGCTATATATGACGTCGATTTTTTTGTGGGATAGAGGCTGACCACCCCATTTTTATTGGTAGTGTATACCTCCCGCCATCCGTAAGAATCGACACTTTCTCACTTGACAAGTCGAGCTCCCAGTGAGATTCGAACCCGCAGAGGAGAGAGGCGAGAGGCGAGAATGTTTTAGACGCAGCAACTTCACTATCACGGCCACGGAGAAGATGTACCTAACTGACGAGACAAGGGGACAACAAGAGAAGCTATTTTTAAATATGTTCTATATGCACGAGTCAAATGAAACGTGCTTTAGATACATGTCATATGATAATAAACTGGTTCACTGTGTATTCCTATCATTACGTCGACGCGTATTACAACTGGGGATCAGTTTACAGCAGACGATAATAATGTAGTATTTAGAACGATTAAAAATGAATGAATGAATGGTGTTTTACGGCACGTCGACACATAAATAGGTCATATTGTGCGCAAAAATTGATGAAAAATGAAGTATTATTTAAAAATTAGTGTAAATATATAAAGATAAACTATTAAAAAAATAAGGGATGATAAGGTGTAATATAAACTATGTATGTAAATCAACAAATGCCCGTCAACGGGTATATAAACAAGTAAATATATATAACACATTACAATGATTTATATAGTCTGATCACTTTCAGGAAATCTTGAGACCGATTAAAAAGGCAAAAGGATGGAGTGGGGTGGGAAAGGTGGGGGTGCATATCAGAACGTATTTAGTTGTTTGATGAGTTCGCATCTATCGTGTGCCGACGAGCGAATACATTTATTATTTTTACTTGTTTTTCATTGCTTGTCATAATATTTTCGTAACGTGCCCCCACCCTCCACTCCCCAAATTCCACCACATTCTTCGCGTATAATGTTATGATGCTATGATCTTTCCATGGGTTATCATAGCAATGATGCTATGATCTTTCCATAGGTTATCATAGCATTATATTAGTAATAAGTAACATATCAGGTTAGCAATAAATTAGTAATATATACGTAATTTACTATTAGCAACATATAAGTGACATGTCAGCAACATATTAACAACATATAAGTGACATATCAACAACATATGAGTGACATATCAGCTATACGTGACATATCATCAACATATAAGTGACATATTAGCAACATATAAGTGACATATCAGCAACACATTAGCAACATATAAGTGACATATCAGCTATAAGTGACATATCAACAACATATAAGTGACATATCAGCAATACATTAGCAACATATAAGTGACATATCAGCAACACATTAGCAACATATAAGTGACATATCAGCTATAAGTGATATATCAACAACATATAAGGGACATATCAGCAACATATTAGCAACATATAAGTTACATATTAGCAAAGTATAATAAACCTATTAGCAACATAATAGTAACAAATAAGTAACACATATTGTAAAGTTTGCGATATGCATCAACAAACTATACCACCACACTTAAGTTGATATATTAAAGGGACACATGGCAATCTTGAAAGGTTCACCATAGCAAGCATTGAAATTAGCGTCTCGATTTATTTATCCATTGTCATTTTGACTTTTAAACCTGCTTGCATATAATTAAATAACATTTTGAGTTTTCATTTTTTCGTCTTATTCTACCATTAAATAGAGGATCTTACATGAGTACTCATTTATTATTGAATTTATTAAACGAGTTGGCAAAAACGAGTTTAATAAATTCAATAATGAATGAGAACGAATGTTAGATTCTATTTATTACATAACTCACATATCGACTTCTATTGCAGTTTGCCTGTCGCTTTAACACGCGAAACCGACATAAACCGTGGGAATTGGATCATATTATCGATTTTGTTTGACAGCGCGTACTAGGCTAATTTGCATACTTATATAATTAGTGGTATATCGAAAATATAGAATGGTGTTATTCCACTCCCACACCGAAAGTTATGTGATAATATACAATTATGGACTTTTCAGCTGTCATACATGATGTGATATGCACCAAAAAAATCATTATTGACCGAGGCGATAGCCGAGGTCAATAATGATTTTTTGGTACATATCAACATCATGTATAACAGCTGAAAAGTCCATAACTGTTTTATTATATAACCCTCAATTTACAATTATATAAAACAGGTCAATATCAAAAAAACAATTATATAAAACAGGTCAATATCAAAAAAACAGGTCAATATCAAAAAAACAGGTCAATATCGCTAGATATTTTTTCTAAAAAATTACTTTTTAGCCAATGAAAACGCGTCTATTTATAGGTTATATAATAACATATATTATTGGTGAAATATTATCAACAGTCAATAATATAAAAAAAGACCTTTATACTATTCTTAGAGTTAATAGTAATGATTAAACAAATATCAATTTAAAATGTAGAAAAACTAATTGGACGCCGTGAGTTTAAAAACAACAACGAGATTGCCGTGAGTCCCTTTAATATGAGATGAGATCATCTGGCTTCTGTTTATTTTCAAGGTATCGTATTTTAATCAAGACCATCCTTATTAAGTACCATTTTTCAAACTATTCTTAGATTTGAGTTCAAGTACTGAAACTTCGTTCACAAATATTTCCATGACCTTCGTAAACAATCGTAAGAAGTTGTTATTTATTAGTATGCATCATATTTATACATAACAACTTGTTATGAACGTTTATTCTATAAACTTGTAGAAATATTTATCATTGAAATTTGCATACTTGAGCTAAAAATATTCTCAAGAATGGTTGGTGAATTCAAGGTCACCTGGACTATCTAATTTCGACATAATAAAGAAGGATATCTCCTTCTTCTTCCGATAATGTGCAGGGTTCCTCTGGAACATACCCGCACAGTGAAGTGACTATGTACACGAGAAGGAGGATCAAAGCGTGTATGTACAATTAAAAGCAGGATAAAAACATCAGCTTTGGTCTATCCGAGGACTACCACAACCCTTGACCTGAATATGTCAATGGATTGGGCATCGATCGTGCTGGTCGGCAAGCTGTTCCACAATCTGATCCCTGCTGGAAAGAAGGAGAACTTATGAGCGTTCACTCTGCTGTGTGGTACCAAGTAACGACTGTCATGACCTCTTGTACTTGCTCCTGTAGGTTGGAGGAATGGGCTGGTTGGTATCTCTACCAGTTGATGTATAATTCTATACATCATTACAGCTTTGACCTGTTGTCTTCGGCTATGTGGGGACTCCCAACCAAGTTTTGTCAACATGCTGGTGACACTGCTGTCACGCCTGTAGTCACCTGTTGTGAAACGAGCAGCTCTGCGTTGCACTGCTTCTATCTTGTCAATGTTTGATTGAGTATGAGGATCCCATACGCTGGAAGCATATTCCAGTTGAGGCCTGACCAGGCTCTTGTAGCAAGTTGCTTTGACATCTGGTGGGCATGATGAGAGGTTCCTACTTAGGAAGGCAGTAGTGTTGTTTGCTTTCTTGGTAAGGGTGTCAATATAGCTATTCCAAGTCAGGGAACTATCTATGGTGACTCCTAGATATAAGTTAATCCTGTGTTTTCTTCTTTTTTTGTGTGTTATTGTTGTTGTAGTTGTTGATGTTTTTAACACTGGGTAGCTGTTCTCAGAAAATAAATAACGTTAAAGGGATTGTAGGGGATCTAGAAGACCCCGTAATAATGGGCTTCAGTTTCGTTTGAAGCAGGTGCGCGTGTAATAACTGGGCCCTCATGTTCGCCTGGTTTAATTATTTTTATGAATAAATTTGCTCTAGAAAACTCAAGGACCCGGCGAGATTTTGTTATATAAACGATAGTGTTACTTCACAAGGTGTTTTAAGGCTTTGAGGAGTTCTCGTTTTCTCCTCGAAGAACAATTTTTTTATTGAATTACGAACAACTTGAGTGCAAAACTGAATACCTGAATTTTTACTGTTAATGTTTAAAAAAGTCAGATAATCAAACGGGAGTCATTCTTGAGTGCATTCTTTTATTGAGAAAAGATACTTCATTTTTTGGAAAGGATCTTGATGGGTTTTTTAAAAAAAATCACGACGTCTTAATAACTTGCCTTTGTTCTATCAATAATATTAATCATGCGAAATTTATAAATCAAAATTTTTTTGCGTATTGCTTGCTGTTGATTTTATTGCACCAATAATTTATTTAAACCTATGGTATAATGAGAAGACAGAATTAAAACTAAACCTTTTATTTGAATAGACACTGTTCACAAGTAAAGCTTATATTGATCATATTTTTATTCAGTGAAATGTATACATGGAAATATGAGCGTAGACCCAAAAACATACGTAGTATTAAACAGGTTAATTTGAAGGTTTAATTTCTTATTTGTAAAAAAATTTGGGACCGCAATATTTACATTTTTGTTGCTCACGTGCTATTCATTAGCGCATTAGGGTTTGATTACGGTATGTTTTGCACTGTATAGTTCTCGACTGTAGCTCAGTCGGGAACGCGTTCGTCTTACCCGCAAGTGTACTCGGAGTTCAGTCCCACTAAGCGGTACTTTTGTTTTTATACCGCTACTGAATTCCGACAACACATCTTGTTTCTATTCAGTAAATGTCCTATAATGGTAGTTGTGTAATGTTTGTCAACATAATTATTTTGTGTTGTATAAGCTTAAATTACGGCTAATGCAGCTTTAAATGAAAGTAGGGTTAAATTCACAAGAATATTGGATATTTGATAGTAACTGGGGTGGGGTGGGGTGGGGGTGGATGTGTGGGTGGGGGAAGGCAATACGGAAGTAATCACTGTATTTTAATGCTGTTAATTATTGGTTTGGCCATAAAAAGGCATCCAACATGTGCGAGCGTGTTGGTGCTTATTTGTGTGTGTGTGTGTGTGTGTGTGTGTGTGTGTGTGTGTGTGTGTGTTACAGAGGTTTATAGTCCCGTCGTACGATCGCCACCAGTCTCCTTAAATACACCAACGTACTGTGTTACGGATTGCTTCGAGGTCAGTTACCTGCAACCAGAAGGGAGATAAAATGTTGATAACCGACTATATGGCCTTTTATCGAAAATATGTTGACAAACGTTCTTAGATATCTGATAAATAGTACGCTCCCTTCTATCCCTCAAAACCGAAAGTAGTGATTTATCCTCGTGAAGAGCACTTTTCGTTAGTTATTCTCCAATTCGAAGAAAGTTCCGTTTTCTCATAGAAAAGAAGTTTTCTCACAGAAAAGAAACAGGCGTTACATCAGTATATATGTAACATGTATTCTACAATACCAATGTTGATCTTCGCCTTCGTTCCAAGCATCATTTCTCATGGTGGCGAAACCATGTGACTTTTTGATCGATTCCACGACATAAAAATTGTAAACAAAGTGCCCTGTTTAGTAACTTTCTTACTAGTTGACTAATTGTATTCAACTAAAGCGCACATAACCTTGCAAAATCAGTTCTTTCCTAGCTCCGCCGCAAAAGTAATTCGATCCATCCAGTACCGTCTGAATTGAATTGAATGTTGTTTAACGGCTCATCAATACAATATAGGTTATTTAGAGCCGCCCCAGAGGGAGGGGAAGGATACATAGGAATCCGGGAACCTGCTCTACTCTTATTATCGAATAGATTCATATGGTTCTTTAACGTGCTCGGAGGATAGACCGATACACGGGACCGCCCGGTTTACGTCCCCATCCGACGGACGAGGCTAAGGGAAAGTGTCTTGCCCAAGAACACACCGACGGAACTCAGTGGCACCACGGAGAACTGAACCCGGGGCCTCCGGTTACAAGTCCGCTGCGCTACCGAGTGCGCCAAGTCAGCCATCTAGTACCATCTGAGATGACCCCTTCCAAAGGCTTGAAAATCTATGACCGTGTACATTTTGGGAGGCCCAATCTCCAGAAAGTGACTGCAAGAATAGAATTATCCTTTATGGCGGAGAAAATACCTAACTTTGTGGAGGTATGTGCGCTTTAGTTGAACAAAATTAATTTAATAGTAATAAAGTTATGAAGCAAAAATCTACCGGAGTTGAGCGCTTTGAGGATAATTAATGTTTGCCGTGAAATAGGCATGAACATGCCAGGCTCATCTTCCATGTACGAAACCATGGAGACGCTACGGAGATTTCACGAATAACTAATATTACCTGATTTGAAACAATCCTACCATACTTAGTGTTACGCATACGCGTTTTATTCATATCAAATACCACAAATACATATATTTTATCATTAAACTATACTGAACCAAACAGCAAATGCACCAGTAGACAATACCTTTAATGTATGAACTTATTATATGCCGACTGGTACCGTTGGAGACAGGTGATTTGAATGATTTTTTTAAAATTTACAGTCGTTATTGACAAGATATTTGTCTCGTTATTATTGAGATGGTATTAAGGGTATTGTCTACTGGTGCGTTAGCTGTTTGGTTCAGTATAATATTGTTATTGTCCATCATACATCGTTTTTGTACCACCTGATATAACACATGATTTGCTGGTGATAAACTGTGCGGGATGATAACCCGGAAGTAAGTGACGTCAATAACCTTTAATTAACCGACGTCACTAACGTGCAGGCCGTTTTAAACATCCGTTTAAATTTCGTTCCCGTTAAAGTAAATGCATGCAGGGGAAATAAGTCTGAATCTCTGGCCACTTTTATCCAGTCACGGCACAAAATGTGTCAACAAAGCAATATATATATACACGGTATATGGCAGTCTAGTGTGCGTCTACAATCGCTGGTTCGCATATTCCCAGACTAGGCCTGAAATTCTCCAGTGATGTTGCTCTAGAAATGCAATTATTTTAGTAGGCAGTTTGTTCCATTCCTCGTAATTGTGGTATAGAAAAAGCAGTAACTTAAAGTCTCGTTTCTACGCGACTGAACCTTATTTACGCAGTAATGATACCATATACAAGCTATAATCAATGCACACAGTTTGTTAATCAAGGTTACGAAGAAAGATATTGCAATAAATGTGGAAAATTTGTTGAGGATGAGAAATGTTTTTTTCTTTTTTTACACATAATATGCAGGATGAGGTAAGGGACAACTAATATAAATATCTAAACTATGCAATTCTATTCTGGGTGACGATGTTTTATATAAAAGTATTAAGACATAAATGACTCTGCTGCTATACAATGTGTAAAATGAACGATAATTCAAAATTCACAGACATGATTTAAAACCTGAACTGGTCACTGCTTGAAACCCGCAAAATCAGAACCAGGCCCGTCATGAGGGTACCGACCCCCTTTTCGTACGCCGGATTCCGACCCATATTAGCCAGTATTCCGTACGTCGGGTTGTGGTACGCCGTACGCCGACATCGCAGTTTTTCATACGCGTACGCAGTATTTTTCTCAAAAAATATTTTTTTCCATCCAAAAAATTAAAAAATGCTAATGTATGTCTCAGATTGCTGCAAATGCCATTTCAGAGCACCTAGGTTTCAAAATTTTCCGCTGGGGCATGCCCCCGGACCCCCTAGAGCTCGGGCCTCGCATGGTTCAAATAGTATTCCAGATGCCAACCCTCTGTTAGGGAGTATTCCAGATGCCATGGCCAAAAAATGCCAGTACTCCAGATGCCAGGGGTGGGGTTGGGGTGGGGGGGGGGGGGGGGTACCCTCCGTCATGTTCTACGAAAACATACATCACATGGTTGATATTTATCCCACTGACCACATCCCGTTAGATTCAAGAACAAGACACAGGGATGGTTCCCCGACCCACACACACCTAAGACGGGGAATTAAACGGGTTTCCTGACAGAAACTAAAAAAGAAAAAGAAAAAAAGAACAAGACACAGCAATCTACACGGCTTCAAACATATCCATACATTACCAACAAAGACTCTTACAAATACTCCTTCTATCTAGAACGGTTGAATCTACTACCCACAGCATTAACCTCAGCCAAATACATATATATATATGTACAGAATATATATATGTACAGATATAGTGGATGCATTCCAACAATACTCATACCTGTCACCTGTTGATGCCCAAATCAGTTGTCACGTGTGTATAGCTTTAAAATAACACTGCAATATAAAATTTATGAAGTTTATTTGCAGTGCGCCGTGTTAGTAAAGTGCTTTACACTATTTATATGTGGGCTAAATGAAGGATTGCAGAATAACTCGAAGAAGAAGTGTGTTTTTTTAACTATTTTATCTTATAACAGTATGTAAGTCTCCGGATTTTTCATTCGCTCTCCGGATTTCCGGATTTAAGTGCAAGCTCTCCGGATGTTTCATCAAAACACAATGTTCATGATTTAACAGCTATATTTTCACAGTTTATCAGCTATTTCCCGAATTGGTCTTGTTACGATCCCTAGTCAGAGGGGTATTTACAAGTGCCAAATCAACAGGGGTCATCCGTGTAATGCACTGACTGAATATACAATTAACACCTAAGGGCATTATTAGTTCTTTCAGTGACATAACGACATGTGCAATAACAGCAATATATCTTTCTTTAATTGGTCGGGCTAACTGAAATCGCAAGTGTTATTACAACTCCTTGTGTGTGGTAGGTAATACTATAACAACTGCTGCTGTGTACGATGATTATAATTTGTATTAGGGTTATGAAGACATTAAGATCCAGGGAGTATTAAAGTAAGTGCACTTTCATAAAAAAAAACCACAAAAATCTTGTGGTAGAAATTAAAGTCTGTCTACTCGAATTACTATGCTAATTTATTATTTTCTATAACTATCAAACAATGCATCAATTTGTATTAGTTGCATAGATAATTTAAATTTGCGCTTTAAAAAAAGCATTGCGATAATCAGGCCAGCGATAATCAAGCCGCGCGCTCCAACTTTTCATTAAAAATGTTCTTCGAGCGCTTTAAATCTTAAATTTTTAAAAACCTCAGGATTTTGAGTTAAAAAGTTTTGGCAGGCCTGGTGTATGTTTCTTTTGGAATAAAGGCAATACATGAATGAAACGCTGCAGCTGCATTTTGTTTCATTTGTTATTTTTAGTGATCATGATCATTCTCATATTAGCAATGCGCTTGTTGTACATTGATTAAAAAACCCAACAAAACAGTTTCGATTTAGAATAATTGAAACACTAATAATTGTCTATACTACCTCAATGTTGTCATGAAATTTAGACAGGCTGTTGCATAATAAGTAAGTGAATATTGTCGTATTTTCTTTTTGTTATAATCAAAGACCATCTCGCAAGAATGGTTTATATTTTAGATGTCATGTATTTTCGCGACTGCGCTTATTTATAATTGTGTAGCAAAACAGTATCATCAAAGTGGTCCATTGAGGGGAAAAAAATAAACTTAAAACCCGCCTCACATACAAAAAAAATGTGTCGAACAAATGAAAAATGAATAAGCCTTTATTCCAACTGTTTTGAAAAAAGCAACCTAGCTATTGTTCCCTTGCAAATAATTTGATAAAGACATACCGATGTTTATTTACAAAGTAATGTGTCAACTGAATGTTTCTTTCCCTTATTTGCTACTATATTTTGCCAAAATGTTGTGTTAAACCTGTCATTTTTGCTATGTAAACAAATGAGTACTCATGTTAGATGGCCTTCATGACTTCATAACAATGTCAAGGTCAGATTTGAACAATTCTGAAAACTGAGTAAATCCAAGGATTTGTACAATAAGAGGATAAGAAAATATGATGAAATCTCGTAGACTCTCGCGTAAAAAGTACGAGATTTCAGCGTCTATCGATAAGGCGGGTCTTCCGATAAGACGGGTCCGATCGATAACGATAACGCGGCGAGCTTACCTGTACGTTTCGACACAAAACCAGTTTGGTGCTACTGCTGTGTTTATCTCATATATTACGTGAGAAATATACAGCTTCTTTTTAACTGGCGGCTTGTTAATTACTTGATTACATAGTCAATAGAAAAATCCCTAATTGCATAAAGCACTCGGGAATTATGGCTCAAGGTTGTGTCACGAACACGGAGACTAGTTCGAAAATGGTTTTAATAAAATGTAAAACACACGGTGATACTCTGATTACCGCGAAAATGATGACGATCCTATGCTCTAAATATGTAATTGTAGCATGGTCACAGACAATTCTCTTTGTTCAGACACAGGTGTAAATCGTTTAATTGAAAATAAAACCTGTCAGAATAACTGTGAGAATAACAGTGAGAATAACAGTTAGAATAACTGAAATAGAGCTGAAATGGACATGCTACAAAACAAATAGAGTATGGTTTCATCTCGTTGGTTAATTTAAACACCTCGATGGGCTACGCCCATCTCGATGTTTAAATGAACCAACTCAATGAAACCACTCTATCTATTTCTTATGCTGTAATAATAAAATACTTTAAATACCAATAATTATCGGACATTTTGTTTTATAATTCTTAAAGTGTTTGGATTACCAGGCGTAACTCATTAATATTAATTGTATTGTTTTCGCTAGGAAAACTAACATTGTGTGACGCGGTGTCGGTTGATATTTGTTTTCTTCTTTTGTAACGTTTTTAACCGTATTGCAATTAGACCAATTGAATTAAAAAAAGCATCTTGTTTGTGCAAATGTGTGGTAATTAATTAGCGAAATTATCCTTTATTTTCTTCGAGTTTAAAGCGCGGCGTCGGCCGATCCTTTTGATATGTCCCGAGACTTGAATGCATAATTATAGTTTGCTGCTTAAACTGTTATTTTAATCAATGCTTTATTTAAAAAAAACTGTGAACATGCATTTCTTGTACATATTTACCATTTGGTAATGTCATTCTGATTATCTTTACGTACATGAACATGTCTAACGGAAAAGAAGATTTGATTGATTTTGATGATCTAGATCTTGAAGCTTTATTAGGCGAGTTTACTGCCAGTGTATATGAGGTCCCTGATGATGAAATGTGTGATAATGGTGTAGATATGAGTGTACAAATCCTTGGTAAATCAGCCTAAAAGACCCTAAATGTCTCTCTTGATGAGTGATAAAATGTGTATGAATATTTAAACTTTAAAAGTGTTAACCTTTCAGTAAAGAATTCATGAGAATTATTAGTCAGAAAAAGACGAGTTTGTTAGTAGCAAAACAGCACTTTGCTTCCATTTGTTTTTCATCTTCTAATAAGTAATAAGGGCCATGAGGTCAAATACGTAATTTTATGTGATTTATGCGATGTTTCCTTTCTATATTTAGCATAAATTTCGATTTTTTTAGCGTCTTTGCACTTAAAAGGTGCGTAATTTGATATAACCAAATCTGGATTGGAATATTCCTAAATTCTAAAAATAGCTTACGCAGCATCACCTATCCTTTTTTTTTTCATTGGTATTTATTAAATCCCAATAGTAAAGGGCTGCATGCTCTTTCTAGGTTTTATCAAAAGCGTTTCTGCAAAGTTGAGTTATGGTCAAAGATGACAGTTCAACATACAGTGAGATTGAACGCCGACCTGGGGTTTCCAGGGTACATTACCAAATATTGAAAAAGGGCCATAACCATGTACCTATATGGTCATAACAATGCATTATCTAGGTATTAATACCTTCCCCATTATTTTTTATCATATTAAAAGTGTTTTTTTCATTAACAAAAATAAGGTCACTACCTACCGACCCTATTTTTTTTTTAACCGTTAGCGAAAACAAACACTTTTTTTTGCCTAACTAAAAATTTAGCGGCTTAATATGTTCTTCATTGTGGTAATTGTATAGATATGTTGATATTCTTCAGCTGCAGATTTCGCCATGTCTGCCAGTGATACCATATGTAGATATCAATCTCATTAACATCATATCCTATATTATGCTTTGATACTCTCTGCTATAGGATCTGACAACACTGCCTTGGAGGTCACGTCAGATCGACCTTTCATCTAACCAATATTCATGGGAATATCTAAATTCAACCAATGAAATCGCGCGTTTCGTATGCACTTCAGTTGATGTTCGAGTGAACTGAACAAACAAAATTCCACATACCGGGTAAAACACATATACCCGAAAAAGATAAAGTCGCCTTGTGTTAATGCTGTGGATTGCATGATAAATTTAAAGAAATGCACTAAATGGCATGTTTTACATCAAGAATATGAAGAAAATATATATTCTACCAAGATTATTACGACCGTAGTTCTCTAAATATTATGTCATAGTATGTCTATCCCGCTTAGCTCAGTTGATAGTGAAGTCGACAATTGCGACGTTCTGCGAGTGTAATTTTAGTGTAGGTTTAACCCCACGCAGATGTACATTTTTTTGGATCACTATTGAATTCCGTCAAACAATCTTTTTTTTGTTTTCCAGTAAATATTCAATAATGGTTGGTATGTTATGTTTGTCAACGCAATTATTTTGTGTTTTAAAAGCTAAAAGTTACGGACATTGTCCCTTTCAATACCGAGCGTAGACTGCTCCACTGCCTTTGACTGAAACGCGACATGCGCAATGAAGCAGTCTATACAGAGATTTTTTTTAGGCTGAAATCTGACTGGCTAATCATAAGATCAATCTGACGTGTCCTCCCATGCAGTGTTGTCAGATCCTTAGTAGAGTAGAGTATCGTAGCATGATAAAGAGTCAGATTTGAATGAGATTGTGTATATATGCTTCTACTGCAGATTTCACCATGTCTGCGAGTGATACCCTATGTTGATATTCTTCTTCTGTAGATTTCACCATGTCTGCCAGTGATACCCTATGTTGATATTCTTCTACTGTAGATTTCACCATGTCTGCCAGTGATACCCTATGTTGATATTCTTCTACTGCAGACTTGCCATATCTGCCAGTGATACCCTATGTTGACATTCTTCTACTGTAGATTTCACCATGTCTGCCAGTGATACCCTATGTTGATTTTCTTCTACTGCAGATTTCACCATGTCTGCGAGTGAGACCCTATGTTGCTGTGAATACGAGAACATGAATGGAGAGAGGAGTCACTTACTGGCATTCTGCTGTGACTGCGAAGCGCTAGACCAAATTGCAGACAGGTGTGTTTGGAAGACTAAGTTTTGTACTATAGTTTTACGATGGACAACTCGCCATCCCATAAGCAATATTGAAGAATGTGTACCTTGTTATAATTGAAAACTTGATTTATTTGTACTATATAATAAATGTCATTTAACGGGACACATGGTAATCTTGAGTTAGTTACCTCAACTCTTTTGAATATTTCAAAATAATTTGTTTTTAGCTCTACTGGCCAAGGGCCAGCAGAGCTTATGGGATGGCAAGTTGTCCATTGTCAGTCCGTCATCCTTCCGTCATCCGTCGTTAACTTTTGTCTTGTGATCACTCTATGGCCTTCATTTTTATCCGATCTTTACCAAACTTAAGCAGATATTTAATATCAATGAAAGCTGGGACAAGTTCGAAAACCAACCAGATCGGAATAATTTCACCGGAGTTATGGCCCTTGTTTTGCTGAAAATGCTATATTAAGCCTTGTAAACACTAGCACCTTCATTTATTATTTGATCTTTACCAAACTTGCACAGATTGTTAATATCAATGATATCTCGGACAAGTTCGAAAAAAACAGCCAAATCGCATCAGTAACACCGGAGTTATGGCCCTTTTTTAGCTCTACTGATCAGAGATCAGCAGAGCTTATGCCATGGTGCGGAGTCCGTCGTCCGTCTGTCCGTCTGTCCGTCTGTCTGTCCGTAAACTTTTATTTGTAGCGACTTCACAGCTGAAACTACTGGATGGATATTCATGAAACTTTACAGAAATGTTGCCCATAAAGTCTAGTTGATCCTAGCAAAAATTCATGTTGATGTGAAATCCAAGATGGCCGCCAAAGCTAAAAATAGAGTTTTAAAATACAAGTTTGTAGCGACTTCTTCTTGAAAACTATAAGTGATATTGATATGGGACTTTTTCTAAAATGATCAGCATGACATGATGTTGATCCTAGTCAAAAATCGTTTTGATTCAACGTTAAACATGGCTGCCAGCGGCCATCTTTGTTTACATAGAGTTATATAGTAAAAACTTGTAGCGACTTCACAGCTGAAACTACTGGATGGATATTCATGAAACTTTACAGAAATGTTGCCCATAAAGTCTAGTTGATCCTAGCAAAAATTCATGTTGATGTGAAATCCAAGATGGCCGCCAAAGCTAAAAATAGAGTTTTAAAATACAAGTTTGTAGCGACTTCTTCTTGAAAACTATAAGTGATATTGATATGGGACTTTTTCTAAAATGATCAGCATGACATGATGTTGATCCTAGTCAAAAATCGTTTTGATTCAACGTTAAACATGGCTGCCAGCGGCCATCTTTGTTTACATAGAGTTATATAGTAAAAACTTGTAGCGACTTCACAGCTGAAACTACTGGATGGATATTCATGAAACTTTACAGAAATGTTGCCCATAAAGTCTAGTTGATCCTAGCAAAAATTCATGTTGATGTGAAATCCAAGATGGCCGCCAAAGCTAAAAATAGAGTTTTAAAATACAAGTTTGTAGCGACTTCTTCTTGAAAACTATAAGTGATATTGATATGGGACTTTTTCTAAAATGATCAGCATGACATGATGTTGATCCTAGTCAAAAATCGTTTTGATTCAACGTTTAACATGGCTGCCAGCGGCCATCTTTGTTTACATAGAGTTATATAGTAAAAACTTGTAGCGACTACTTCTCTGAAACTACTTGGCGGATATTCATGAAACTTTACAGAAATGTTGCTCTTGATGTCTGATTGATCCTAGAAAAATTTCAGGTCGGCCGGAAATTCAAGATGGCCGTCACAGCTAAAAATAGATTTTTAAAAAATAAGTTTGTAGCGACTACTTCTTGAAAACTATAAGTGATATTGATATGGGACTTTTTCTAAAATGATCAGCATTACATGATGTTGATCCTAGTCAAAAATCGTTTTGATTCAACGTTAAACATGGCTGCCAGCGGCCATCTTTGTTTACATAGAGTTATATAGTAAAAACTTGTAGCGACTACTCCTCTGAAACTACTTGGCGGATTGTCATGAAACTTTACAGGAATGTTGCTCTTGATGTCTAATTGATCCTATCAAAATTTCAGGTCGGCCGGAAATTCAAGATGGCCGTCACAGCTAAAAATAGATTTTTAAAAAATAAGTTTGTAGCGACTACTTCTTGAAAACTATAAGTGATATTGATATGGGACTTTTTCTAAAATGATCAGCATGACATGATGTAGATCCTTGTGGAAAATTATTTTGATTCGACGTTAAACATGGCTGCCAGTGGCCATCTTTGGTTACATAGAGTTATATATAGTAAAAACTTGTAGCGACTACTCCTCTGAAACTACTTGACGGATGTTCATGAAACTTCACAGGAATGTTGCTCTTGATGTCTAGTTGATCCTAGAAAAATTTCAGGTCGGCCGGAAATTCAAGATGGCCGCCACAGCTAAAAATAGATTTAAAATAAATAAGTTTGTAGCGACTACTTCTTCAAAACAATAAGAGATATTGATATGGGACTTTTTCTAAAATGATCAGTATGACATGATGTTGGTCCTTGTCGAAAATCGTTTTGATTTGACCTTAAACATGGCTGCTTTGTTTACATAGAGTTATATAATGAAAACTTGTAGCGACTACTTCTTTGAAACTACCTGACGGATTTTCATGAAACTTCACAGGAATGTTGCTCTTAATGTCTTATTGATCTTAGCAAAATTTCAGGTCGGCCGGAAATTCAAGATGGCCGCAACGGTTAAAAATAGATTTTCAAAAAACAAGTCTGTAGCGACTACTTCCTGAAATCAAAATCAATCAGTAGAGCTTCAAGGTCATTGACCTCTTGTTTATTTTCTGCCTTGTGAACGCTCTAGCACCTTCATTTATTACTTAATCGTTACCAAACTTGCACAAATTGTTAATATCAATGAAAGCTCGAACAAGTTTGAAAACCAGCTAAATCGGATCAGTGACACCGGAGTTATGGCCCTTGTTTTTTTCTGAAAAATGCTATTTTCTGCCTTGTGAACACTCTAGGGCCTTCAATATTAATCGGATCTTTACTTAACTTTGCCAGCGTCTTTATATCAATGAAAGCTTGAACAAGTTCGAAAACCGGCAAGATCGAAATAATTTCAATGGAGTTATGGCCCTTGTTTTGCTGAAAAATGCCATATTAAGCTTTGTGAACACTCTAGCACCTGCGGAGTTATTACCCTTGATTTAGTAAAAAATGCTACATTTTGCCTCGTTAAGACGATAGGGGCTTCATTGTTCATCCGATCTTTACTTAATCAGATTGTTAATATCAATGAAACCTCGGACAGGTTAGAAAACCATTCATATCGGACCAGTAACAGCTGAGTTATGACCCTTGATTTAGTTCAAAATGCTATATTGATATATTTTGCCTCGTTAAGACTTTATTTTTTATCCGATCTTTATCAGATTGTTAAAATCAATAAAAGCTCGGTCAAGTTTGAAAACCAGACAGATCGGACCAATTACAACGGAGTTATGGCCCTTGAGTTTGTTAAAAATGCTATAATTTGCCTCGTCTTACGATAGGGCCTTCATTTTGCATCTGATCTTTGCCCAACTTTACCAGATTTTATGACTTTCTTTTTTTATATTATATTTTTTTTTTAATTTTTCTTTTTAAATTGTTTTTAGCTCTACTGGCCGAAGGCCAGCAGAACTTATGGGATGCCGAGATGTCCGTCGTCGTCTGTCGACCGTCTGTCCGTCGTTAACTTTTGTCTCGTTAAGTCGATAGGGCCTTCATTTTTCATCCGATCTTTACCAAACTTTAACAGGTTGTTAATATCAATGAAAGCTCGGATAAGTTCGAAAACCAGCCAGATCGGACCAGTAACAGCAGAGGTATGGCCCTTGATTTAGTTCAAAATGCTATATTGCTATATTTTGCCTCGTTAAGACGATAGGGCCTTCATTTTTCATCCTATCTTTACCAAACTTTACCACATTGTTAATATCAATGAAAGCTCAGACAAGTTCGAAAACCAGCCAGATCGGACCAGTAACAGCGGAGTTATGGTCCTTGGTTTAGTTAAAAATGCTATATTGCTATATTTTGCCTCGTTAAGACGATAGGGCCTTCATTTTTGATCCTATCTTTACCAAACTTTACCACATTGTTAATTTTCAATGAAAGCTCGGACAAGGTCGAAAACCAGCCAGATCGGACCAGTAACAGCGGAGTTATTGTCCTTGATTTAGTTAAAAATGCTATATTTTGCCTTGTTAAGACGATAGGGCCTTCATTTTTGATCTTATCTTTACCAAACTTTACCACATTGTTAATATCAATGAAAGCTCGGACAAGTTCGAAAACCAGCCATATCGGACTAGTAACAACGGAGTTATGGCCCTTGATTTAGTTAAAAATGCTATATTTTACCTCGTTAAGACGATAGGGGCTTCATTGTTCATCCGCTTTTTAACAAACTTTATCAGATTGTTAATGTCTTTGAAAGCTCAAACAGTTCGAAAACCAGTCATATCGGACCAGTAACAGCGGAGTTATGGCCCTTCATTTAGTTAAAAATGCTATATTTTGCCTCGTTATGACGATATGGGCTTCATTGTTCATCCGATCTTTACCAAACTTTATCAGATTGTTAATATCAATGAAAGCTTGGACAGACAAGTACGAAAAACATTCATATCGGACCAGTCACAGCGGAATTATGGCCCTTGATTTAGTTCAAAATGCTATATTTTGCCTCGTTAATACGGTAGGGCCTTCATTTTTCATCTGATCTTTACCAAACTTTACCAGATTCTTCAGGCCCTTGATTTAGTTAAAAAGCTGTTTTTTGCCCGAAACTTTCAAAAATGGCAGTCGCTCGCTTCATTGATGTTATAAGAGCCATGTTAACCCTCTTGGGCCTCTTGTTTAAATTTTTATTATTATTATTAATTTTTTTTTTTGTTAGCTCTATGTTGGACCAGTCAGACCAGTAACAGAGGAGTTATGCTCTTGATTTAGTTAAAAATGCTATATTTTGCCTCGTTAATATGGTAGGGCCTTCATTTTTCATCTGATCTTTACCAGATTCTTTAGTTATGGCCCTTGATTTAGTTGATAAGCGCTGTATTTTGCCCAAAACTTTCAAAAAGACATAAATGGCAGTCTCTCGCTTCATTGATGTTATAAGAGCCATGTTAGCCAGTAGAGCATCCACAGGCCCTCTTGGGCCTCTTGTTTACTACCAAACAATTAAAATGATAATTAAATATTCCTGTGCACATACACATAACTGGAGTAACAAATGCATAAAGTTACTCAATAAGTATTTAATTAAAGTTAGGCCAACCATAACACATTTTGGTTTGCAGTTTTTCCACTGACCACAAAAAAAGCCTTACACAAAATACATATACCTCACTATTTTTCGTTGTTTCTATCTTTATAGTATTTATCTTTGATGCCATGCAGAAAACAAATTACTGAAATCCTTGGTTGGGAACACAGATCTAATAGGTAATAGGAGTAAGGCGTGTTACTTTTGTACTTTAGTTAAAAACAACAACACACCTAAAGATTATAGTTCTTAAATTGGAATAGAAACGACTGAAGGAGTGCTAACAATTTCAAATACAGGGGTCACAAATACTGTAAAATAAAAAATGTTTCGTCCTTTCAAATAGGAAATGTTTATATTGCAGATGCTTCAAATGTGAAAAGTTACCAACTACTCTGGTAGACCGCTTCATCGACACCGTTATAGACAGATGCCGCATTCCTGGCCTGAAAGGGGGCGGAGCCTCTCGCATCAGTCTTGAAGTAGCCACGCCCATTCTATTGATTCCAGCCAGTCTGATGATAGCAGCCAAAGGACCAATGACAACCTGCGTTGTTCTCTCTCTGCTTCCATACTTCTGCTTCTTCTTCTATCGCACCTGGAAAAGAAAGACAAACAAATCGAGAACAAAGTTTTTCTTTGCCTGGGGGTTATCCTCTGTTGTGTACATGTATCTGTTATTCGAGCTGGTGGTCTGTCGCTACACGAATGTGTCTAAGTGGGACAACTTGATGCTCAGTGCGGCGATGGTCGGGATGTGCGTGTCTCTGATGTATGCCAAGCAGGATCCAGGTCAGCTGGTTAGTGACAGGACAATGAAACATTTAGACGATTGTGTCGGATTTGACGGTGAAGCAGGCGTCAATAAATTCGGAGGGGACTCGGTTCAGGACAGATATGATGATGTTGACGAAGGGTTTGAAATGATTGAACGTGCGGAACTAGAAATGGTCACTGTTGAGAAAGGCATGTGAATTTACATACTGTTTATTACTGTTGATTTTTTGCATAGTCCTCTGACAATGGCGTATATACATGCATCACTTTGTAACTGTGTGTCATCAGAAATCTTAAATACTTCTCAAATTAGTTTGAATTTAGAGGATCTTACATGAGTGCCCGTTTAATATTAAATGAGTTGGATAAGTAATATTTATAGCATTATGCCATAATTTTTCGAGTATATGCAATTTATACTGCTTCTCGATGGCCGCAGTGCAGTATAAATCGCATACAAGAAAAATATGCTATAAATGTTTTGTACCATAGCCATTCAATGGCAGTAATTGACATTTTGATTGACAGGTTGTGTGTAAACATTACAACTACCCGTGTGTAAAATTGAGTAGACCATGGTATAACTGCCGAATCTGTCATTTATAGCACGGCTGAAATATACCGGCAGTTATAGCACGGTTTAGGCTCAGACCTTCAGGTTATTAAAATTATATCATAAGCAAGAACAAAGAAAAACCATTAGAGCTATGGTACAACGTTATTATGATGGGATACAATTTTATCCGAGTTTAATAAATTCAGTATTAAATAGGCATGAATGTCCCAGCTGAACGGAAAAGACCGAGCAATGATATATATCTGACACACTAAGTGCCCAATCTCTACTTCTTACACATTGAAACTTGGCTAACATGTTTATTATCATGTTACATGACACGCACCATAACTCTATCATGTATTTTACCTGAATTATCTCCCTAATTGACTTTTCAGTTGAAATGTTGAATGCAGAGTTCTCCAAGAGCACTTATAAAATGGCGGGCCGCCATGCCATCAGTACATTCCGCCATGCAAAACAAGCACCGCCACGTAAAAATCATCAAGCACCACTTTAAAAAACAAACAAAAAAAACTAATAAATTTAGCAAACATGATGTATAACACAAAGGGCTTTTACCAGAAATTCATCTTGACGAAAATGGGCCGGTATGAATTGACGCAACAAACACCATAACATAACCTGAATCTAGGTCGATTTGGTACTCTGTGGTTACATGTAGTTAAATAATATCACGCAGATGCTTGTCATCCAGTCTTCAACAATAAAGCAAGCACCTCAATCGTATTTACAGAACCGTGTAACTCCTCCAACATCCGGGTGTCGCTGTCAAAATGGCATAAAAAAACCTGCAAAATAAAGGATTTGCACCGCCACCCTATAATTTCTAGACTTGGAGAACCCTGGAGTGTACAGTCACATTCCAAATAACATTTGACCAAAAGCTTTTAAACTTGGCATACATATTCATCATTATTACACAAGAATATGTGACAATCACATTAACTCTGTTATTCTTTTTGACAGAATTATCCCCGTTTTTTTCTATTCCGAAAGCCAATTGTCAGAAAGCTTTGAAACTTGGCATTATTATTACACGACCATGTGTGACAAGCACTTTAACTCTGTTATGCATTTTACCAGAACTATTTAATGGATTGGTTCGATTATAGTGGAATACTTCACGAGACGGACGGCTTTTAGTTCTTTTCACAATCGAACAGATGAGTGTGAGTGATAAAACAAAACACGATGTCATTCAGTGAAGGATTTCTTTATAATCTATGATGTATTACGTTTTAAATCGGTGTGTGTATTATTTTAACCGATTATAAAATGTTTTGCTTTGTTCTCTGCAAATGACATCACCATCCTCAACACTTTATTGACGTCTTGACTCAACGTCACAGTTAGTTATTTTTTGTATACATGTTTGCAGATGGTGAGAAAGATGACAGAGACTACTGGTGCAATGTGTGTAACATCGCGAAGCCGCCGAGATCCGGACACTGTACCGTCTGTGGTGTGTGTGTCAAGCAGCGGGACCATCACTGTGTATGGTGAGACCATTAATCTGTCTGTCTTCCTGTTTGTTCGTCTGCTGTAGGATGCCCCCAGTATAAGTTACTATAACTATGAATTCGCCAAAAAAAAGATAAGGTACAAGATAACGTCAAAAGGGGCCCTAACTCATGCATAAATTGAGCAACGTTGACCAAAATCGAACTTGACCTGTATTTTATAATTACAAATGACACACCAAATATGAATTCAAAACATGGACCCTTTCGGAAATTATTGAACGGAAACCAATTTGTCGCAGAAAATTAAGTCGAAAAGGGGTCACAACTCCTGCATAAAATGAGCAACGTTGACCGACATCGAACTTGACCTGTATTTTATAATTACAAAATGACACACCAAATATGAATTCAAAACATGGACCCTTTCGAAAGTTATTGAGCGGAAACCAATTTGTCACAGAAAATTAAGTCAAAAAGGGGTCACAACTCCTGCATAAAATGAGCAACGTTGACCGAAATCGAACTTGACCTGTATTTTATAATTTCAAAGTGACACACCAAATATGAATTCAAAACATGGATCGTTTCAAAAGTTATTGAGCGGAAACCAATTTGTCGGACGGACGTTGAGCGGAAAAGGGGTCATAACTCCTTCAGAAATTGACCGATGTTGACCTAAATAGAACTTGGCCTGTAGTTTATAATTACACAGCTACACACCAAATACTAATTACAAACATGGACCCTTTCAAAAGTTATTGAGCGGAAACCAATTTGGATGGGACGGATGGAAGGATGGACAGGGGTAACACTTAATGCCCCTTACGGCATTCTCGAATGCCGGGGGGCATAAAAAAATGTAGTTATAATTATATTAAAAGCTTTTTTATTTTGTGTACATCTATGCATGTTCTTTTGGTGCTGTGTGATTTTAAAAAACCAGTATGGATAGTACATTTAATTTAAATTATGGTCAGATATTTTGACTTTTCATATAGAGATTGAGGATACAGTTTGAGTAAACCCCTTTATTTTCACTTACTGAATATTTCAACAGCTTGGAAATTTGTAACTAATGACTGGATGTGAAAGTTATGAATTTAAAGGATTTACGTGAGTGGCTTTTAAATATTGAATTTATTAAACAAGTTGGATAAAATTATATGATGCGAGGCTGTGTCGAGCATCCTTTTTAATTTTATCCAGCTATTTAATAAATTCCATACTTAATAGGCATGAATGTGAGATTCTATTTATCACAGTTAACTATTTAACTCCAAAAAAGCCTCATAAGGAACATTTTGTTCTTATAGCTTCCTATATATAACCTTGTCGGTTGATGGCGTCATATGTTTGTATGATGACGTATGATCATTCGGTTTTCTCCGTACAAAATGGAACTACGTCGTCAATTTCCATAATCCGTTGTTTTAAATGGTAACGGAAATTTACGAGGCAATTTTGAGGCACAACAAGCTGAACGATGAGGACGGAACGATGATTCGACCTTCATCTGCATATTTATTTAACTAGTGTAATATGATAAATACATCATGGCTTTATTACACAATATACTTATTGCATAATATACAGTTGATCAATTATTCTTTCAAATATTATATTGCTGTTTTACCGTCCCTTTTCAAACCAGGATAGACAGTTGTATTGGGGAGAACAATCACCGATCATTCCTGGTTGCCATGGCAATGTTCGTGTTCGCTGGTTACTACGGCAGCTACCTGACACTGTGTTCCGTCTGTGACCCAGCATGGCCACACGAGATTGACTGTGCATTCCATGTCGCTTACAGGGATTTCAAGTAAGTTGTGTGTGAGCACATACGAAATCCAAAAAGACCTGGCTTGGAATTCACCAACCATTCTTCAGACTATTCTTAGACTTGAGCTCAAGTACTAAAATTTCATTCACAAATATAATATTTCCATGACCTTCATAGATAAACAATCGTTTATCTTAGTAAACATAGCAGCTTCTTATGAACATTTATCCTTTAAAATTATAGAAATATGTGTGACTGAAATTTGCATACTTGGACTTAAGTCTAAGAATGTTCTCAAGAATGGTTGATGAATTCAAGGCCTGGGTTCAAGCCACTGGGTTCAAGCCACATCGGTATGTCCTTGGGTAAGACACTTTCCCTCAGCCTTGTCCGTCAGATGGAGACGTAAACTGGGCAGCTACTTGTATCAGAGTCTATCCTCCGATCATGTTAAAGAACAATAGGAATGTATTTGTTAGTAAGAGGAGGGCAGGTTCATGGATTCCTCTGTATGTTCCTCCCCTTCTCTCTGGGGCGGCTCGAAATAATGCATGGCTTGCAACTTCACATGTATTTTGCAAAACTATTAGATTATTTTACCTTTATACTCTGCAAATATATTTAATTTCTCACAATTGCAGATGGGGAGTCAGTTATGCAGGTGCTTGGTACACCATCTTGGTGACCACGATCATGTTTATTGGACTGGTTCACCAGATATTACTCATCTCCCAGAACCTGACATCTCAGGAGCTCCACAAAGCGGTGAAGTTGAGCAAGACGAGATGTGTCCTGTACAGTCCCAGTAACCCATATAATAGGGGACTCTTTCAAAACTGGAGTGATTTCATCATGAAAGAAAGGACTCGCAAAGATTTGTATGAAACTGTGTAAATGTTTTGATGCGTTGGCGCTTAATTTTAAAGGCCCATCTCAGAAAACTTGGCATCCAAGGATAACCCGATTAATATGGAACTCCTTCCAAACTGGAAAGCTTTTATCATGAACGAAAGGACTCATGGTGATTTGTATGAAACTGTATAAATGTTTTTGAAGTGTTGGCGCTTTTTTTTTAAAAGATTATTTCAGAAAACATGTCATCCAAGGGTAACCTGATTAATATGGGACTCCTTCAAAACTGGAGAGCTTTTATCATGAAAGAAAGGACTCGCAATGATTTGTACGAAACTTTAATGTTTTGTTGCTGTATTAAAATGCTGGAGTTAATGCCTTGCCATTCAAAGATAACATGATTAATATGGGTATTCTTCAAAACTTGTGTGATTTTATCCTGAAAGAAAGGATTCGCAAAGATTTGCCTGAAACTGTATATAAAAGTTCTTGAGTAAATGCCTATCTCTGAGATACTGCCATCCAAAGATAACCCAATTAAACGGACACATGGCCATCTTTAAGCTTTTATCAAGCATTAAATGTTCATGATTTATTACCATAATCTGTGTGTCGTTCTGAGGTTTAAAGTCCCTCCACCAACAAACACGACGAGCGCAATTCTGAGACACGTATCTTGAAGCGATGGGTACAATAGTCTGGTCTTATTACCATAATCTGTGAATGTTGTCATATTTTATGTGCCCAAGGCTGACACTTCCTGTGCTGCAATGGGTGCTACACCTGAAACTGTTAATATGGACAGTTAATGCTTTATTGAAGTGGTGGGTTATAATAGCAGGCATAATGTATAATTCAGTCATCACCACCTGGCATCATGTACATTTGACATCTTCAAGACCATAATCTGTGAATGTTGCCGTGCTATTTAGAGATACGTGTATTTGTTGTAGATGCAAATGTAGGCATCTATTGAAATAATTTACTACTCATTATTTAAGCACTGGTTTGTAATTGTTTGTTGGCCTTCTGTAGGAGTATTATTTCTTGTTTATATTGTTATTTTTGTTTTATTTAAGCATTTTTAAAATGCAAAACATCATTGAAAAAGACAAATAATATAAAAAAAAAGTATTTTAAATTTTCAATAAAAAAAATCTTAAATTTTCATTATGTTTTGGGTAGGTTCTGTTTTGGTGGGTAGATAACTTTACAGCAAGAAATTAATTTAAGGCTGGCTTAAAGGATACTTTATCTATGCCTATCTTACATTTTTTCTCACTTTTTGTTTATAGAATTTTTCTTAAATTACCTATCTGACATGTATCATAAATGCATATATTTGTATCATCAAGAATATCCCCGTGTGGTTCTCGGGGGCTCCGTTTGGTCACGGGGCAAAGAATAGGGCCACTGCAGATCCCTTTGGAGGGGTAGGCAGAGGGGTAGAATCCCCCCAAATTCATGTTCATTTCATCATTTTTTGTTCATGTCCATTAAAGGTCTTCATCATGATCTCTGCATTGTTTCAGGTGCTATCTCGCTTGCATCAAAGAGCAGTGGCAGAAAAACAATAACGTGGCTCCAGCGTAAATGGAGTTTCTACGATAGAATTTGCAGCAACTCTGCAGTTCAGGGTGAGAAGGTTCTAGGCCCATTTTTCATATTTTATCTCGATGTACATGGAAGATGAGCCTGGCATGTTCATGCCTGTTAGGCGCCATATAACCTTTTCATGTGTTGGTGCGCCTTAAAACCCCAATTCAATTCAATTGTATCAAGAATAAAAACGAAATAGTAATTACACAGACGATCTGAAACAGTGTATTAAATAATTTTAGAATTATTTTATTATTGGAAATTTTTAAGAACCTCATTACTCAATTTAAGTAAAACCTCAGTGTGTTCTGAGAATGAAATGCATTTTAAATTAACTGGTTTCATTGGTCCAATTTTTATCACTGAACCAATCAGAATGCTTCTTTCATATTTTTGTTTGTTTGTTTGTTTCTATCATGACATCACTTTCTGGTATTATGACATCACACGTCATGCTATTATGATGTAACACAGTGTGTTCTCAGAACTGACTGAGCCTTTTAATTGCTATGACAAACAGATTAAGACTGTTTGTATCACTCAGTGAGTGATGAGTTTCTTGAAAACAAGAATCACAAAATTCTAAAAATAAAATAATTCAAAAATGATTTAATAGACTGTTCTGAATGCTTACATAATATAGCTCTTTTGATCAAACGTTCTTCTGAATGCTTACATAATATAGCTCTTTTGATCAAACGTTCTTCTGAATGCTTACATAATATAGCTCTTTAGATTAAACGTTCGACGGGAAATTTTTCCCAAATTGTTCATGTGAACGATTTATACTTGCTTGTTTTCTCCTTACCAGAATTTAAGGCCCTTAATAAAAATATGAGTGTTTTCACTGATGGCTATTTCATTAAAACCCCAGGAAGGCAATTTAATAAACACCTATGTGTGAACCCTATTTTCCGAAATTTGGTCCTTTAAACTTCATGCCCCGTGTGGTTGCCGGGGGCCCCGTTTGGTCACGGGGCAAAGAATACGGCCACTGCAGATCCCTTTGGAGGGATAGGCAGATGGGTAGAATCCCCCCAAATTCATGTTCATTTTATCATTTTTTGTTCATGTTCATTAAAGGTCTTCATCATGATCCCTGCATTGTTTCAGGTGCTATCTCGCTCGCATCAAAAGAGCAGTGGCAGAAAAACAATAACGTGGCTCCAGCGTAAATGGAGTTTCTACGATAGAATTTGCAGCAACTCTGCAGTTCAGGGTGAGAAGGTTCTAGGCCCATTTTCCATATTTTATCTCGATGTACATGGAAGATGAGCCTGGCATGTTCATGCCTTTTAGGCGCCATATAACCTTTACATGTGTTGGTGCGCCTTAAAACCCCAATTCAATTCAATTTAAACTTCATTTTGCATCCATGGGTGGGTGTTCAATTTCAAAAATGCCTTACGGGATCCCAGGTATTTTAAATGGAATAACCCTGACCAAAAACAACAGTTTCAGGTTAGGCTCATTTACCGGCCGGCGACCAAAGTCTACAACAGTTTCAGGTTAGGCTCATTTACCGGCCGGCGACCAAAGTCACTTGAGCGTAAAGAAACTTAGTCCTGTTTTTTTATTACAAATAACTGCCGATATCTGGAATACAGGTATTCTTGTAATAGTGCAGTGTATCTGAACAAAAAAGAGAGCCGTATATCACATTTTATGCTTTAATCATATGCTAGTCTTTATATAATGTAATCCGTGGTATTATTTCTCCAACGTGGGCTGATGTTTTGGCATAATGCTTGTAGCAGACGTGTTTTTTTATGGGTAGCGCGTCTTATCGTTCATCTCTTTCTTGGGCGGGTCGATATAACCTAAACAAATCTGCAACGTTTGTTTTCAATTTCTATGACGTGTTTGTACGCACATCACAAAACTGGAAAACCTCGCGGTACCAGAGTTCTGAAGTAAATCTTTTAGCACAAAAACGTGTGAGATTTAAAGATACATTTATCTTGCCATTTATATAAACTGGTCCCCTGGTCCTGTGGTCGACATTGATATGAATAATGTTGGAACATAACAGGGGACCAGTTTGCGTGTAACTATCTCAAATGCTGGATGGGACAACAATGTCCCAATGGAACATAATTCTCGTTTCTTAAAAATCAGTTTGCGAACATACTTTAATTGCTTTTTTGTTTGCTTTGATTTCTATATTTAACTTGGGAAGTATGGTACTGTATACTACATGTATTTATATGTTGGTGTATTTTATATTCTTATTACTGAAATATCATTATGAAATTGTTATGTTTACTATATGCTGTGCAGTTGTTGTTGGTGGATAGAAGATGATAAACTTAAATGTTGTTGATTTTCTTGCTGCTTTGTTTTGCAATGAAACCCGTGTATCAAAACTCTATCCAGGAGTTCAGGTCATCCTTCCAAATAACGACAAATTACACTACCAACCCGTGTATCAAAATTCTACAAATTACACTACCAACGCGTGCATCAAAACTCTATCCAGGAGCTCAGGTCATCCTTCAAAATAATGACAAATTACACTACCAACGCGTGCATCGAAACTCTATCCAGGAGCTCAGGTCTTCCTTCCAAATAACGACAAATTACACTACCAACCCGTGTATCAAAACTCAATCCAGCCTGGCCTTGAATTCACCAACCATTTTTGAGAATATTCTTAGACTTAAGCCCAAGTATGCAAATTTCAATCACAATTAATTCTGTAAGTTTAAAGGATAAACTTTCATAACAAGCTGCTATGTATACATACGATAAATACTAATATGTATCAACGTAATACGGTTGTTTATCATAGAAGGTTTTGAGAGCTTGAGCTCAAGTCTAAGAATAGTCTGAAGAATGGTTGGTGAATTCAAGGCCAGGAATCACAGATATTTCTATAAGTTTAAGAAATAAACGTTCATAAGAAGCTGCTATGTATACTATAAATATGATAAATTATATTAAATAGCAAGTTCATACGATTGTGTATCTATGAAGGTCATGCGAATATTTGTGAATGAAATTTTAGTACTTGAGCTCAAGTCTAAGAATCATCTGAAGAATGGTTGATAAATTCCAAGCCGGGAGTAAGGTAGATGTGCCTGTTGTTTATTAACGGGTTTTTAGAATACCTCTGACTGAACATGCGTAAAATGAATTACAAGTTGAAAGCTCTTAATTCGACGCTCCAGCTCGGCTGGTTAAAGCCATTTATATTGTGTCTATAGAGCTTGGATTCTCAAAATATGTAAGTTATATGTATACATCGACGTCAGTAGGTTTAGAAACCGTGAACACATGTTGTAAAATTTGGCTGTTGTTGGCGGTATATCTACAGTGCTATTACATTCATTTTAAATATGCTTTCTGCTTTGTAGAGGAGCTTTTGAAATACAAATTGTGACTGCACAGGTTTATGTGGTTCGTTAAACTGTATTTATTAAATTGTCTAAAGTATCGTCAAAACATGTTGAAAAGTTTAGGAAGGAGGAGTAGGCCGAATAAGAAAGTGACATAATATATACGAAAATATGATGGATGGATGGACAAGGGCAGCTCTATATGTGACCCCACCCATGCGGAGGTATAAAAAAAATCAGCAGGCAAATTCAGAGAATTATCGTCCACTGCCAGATAGGAACAACCAATGTCGAACTTGGCCGAGATATTATTCCCATAAACGTTAAACCCAAGTTTTATCAAGATGGATTATAAAAGTTATTGAGCTGAAACCACAAAATTCTTCAATTTTAAAAAAATCCAAGGGCCATAACTCCCACATGATAGGTGCGATATGGCTGGTTATCGGACTTGTCTAGATATTATGGCATAAACATTGTCCTAAAGTTTCATCAAGATCGGATTGTAAATACTTAAATTATTGGTCAAAACAGAAGTAGATTTTGAAAAATCCAAGGGCCATGACTCTGGCATTTAAGGCGCAACATGGCTGGTTATCGGACATGATCTAGATATTATGGCCATAAATATTGTCCTAAAGTTTTATGAAGAACTGATCATAAATATAAAGTTATTATAAACGAAAGTGGCGCCTTCGGTGGTGGACAACAAGTAATTAAAATTCAGTTTTCCTCCTCCTCTCGTCTGCCAATATCAGAAGTCTTATATAAAATATTTTATTAAACTCGCTCAGTTTCATGAAATTTTAATGCTTGGTAAAAACTTCGAGATTGCCATGTGTCCTTTTATTAAACTTTTTTTATGTCATTCTTTGTTATGTTTATTTTTTATACTGATTTGGAGCTCTAAGCTAGGTATTGCACAAAATAATTTCTCACAAACATTATATTATCAAAAAACAAATTTATTTATCTACAAATTCGAAGTAAATGGCACAATGTTGTATAAAGAGAAATAAACAGTTATAACATCAGTAAACAGTTAATACATGATCATTATACACAAGTTTTACCATGTAGATAAATAGGAAACGGAATGGCGACCACTCATGGTATGTAGAAACTAATAAAAATACATCATAAAATATAAAACATATCGGAACAGTTGGAAAAAGAAAATGCATTGTAACAGATCTAAGACAGAAAAAGGGTTTTATTGGTTATTCTAACACGACCTAAGCAGTCTTTCATATACACAAAGAAGAGAGACAGCTGTGTGTTATTCTACGATAAAATACAGCTGTTCCATTAATTCCCCGCGTATATTTCATCCGTTGGAAGCGCCACGTTACATGACGTCATTTGGTAAATATGCGTCACGAAGACAAACTCAACAGTAATTTTAATGAAATGCTTATTACAACAAGTTTAGTAATTTACATAATATGTTGCAAATCTAAACAAGAGGTCAATGACCTTGAAGCTCTACTGATTGATTTTGATTTCAGGAAGTAGTCGCTACAGACTTGTTTTTTGAAAAAATATTTTTAGCCGTAGCGGCCATCTTGATGTTCCGGCCGACCTGAAATTTTGCTAGGATCAATTAGACATCAAGAGCAACATTCCTGTGAAGTTTCATGAAAATCCGTCAAGTAGTTTCACAGGAATAGTCGCTACAAGTTTTCATTATATAACTCTATGTAAACAAAGATGGCCGCTGACAGCCATGTTTAACGTCGAATCAAAATAATGTTTGACTCTGATAACCATCATGTCATGCTGATCATTTTACAAAAAGTCCCATATCAATATCACTTATAGTTTTCAAGACGTAGTCGCTACAAACTTCTTTTTTAAAAAATCTAATTTTAGCTGTAACGGCCAGCCATCTTGAATTTCTGGCCGATCTGAAATTTTGCTAGGATCAATTAAACATTAAGATCAACATTCCTGTAAAGTTTCATGAAAATCTGCCAAGTAGTTTCAAAGGATTAGTCGCTACAAGTTTTTACTATATAACTCTATGTAAACAAAGATGGCTGCTGGCAGCCATGTTTAACGTTGAATCAAAACAATTTTTGACAAGGACCAACATCATGTCATGCTGATCATTTTACAAAAAGTCCAATATCAATATCACTTATAGTTTTCAAGTAGTAGTCGCTATAAACTTGTATTTTGAAAATCAATTTTTAGCCATGGCAGCCATCTTGAATTTCCGGGCGACCTGAAATTTTGCTAGGATCAATTAGACATCAAGAGCAACATTCCTGTGAAGTTTCATGAAAATCCATCAAGTAGTTTCAGAGAAGTAGTCGCTACAAATTTTCATCATATAACTCGTATGTAAACAAAGATGGCCACTGGCAGCCATGTTTAACGTTGAATCAAAATAATGTTTGACTCTTATAACCATCATGTCATGCTGATCATTTTACAAAAAGTCCCATATCAATATCACTTATAGTTTTCAAGACGTAGTCGCTACAAACTTCTTTTTTAAAAATCTATTTTTAGCTGTGGCGGCCATCTTGAATATCTGGCCGATCTGAAATTTTGCTAGGATCAATTAGACATTAAGAGCAATATTTCTGTAAAGTTTCATGAAAATCTGTCAAGTAGTTTCAAAGGAGTAGTCGCTACAAGTTTTTACTATATAACTCTATGTAAACAAAGATGGCCTCTGGCAGCCATGTTTAACGTTGAATAAAAACGATTTTTGACAAGGACCAACATCATGTCATGCTGATCATTTTAGAAAAAGTCCCATATCAATATCACTTATAGTTTTCAAGAAGTAGTCGCTACAAACGTGTATTTTGAAAATTTATTTTTAGCCGTGGCGGCCATCTAGAATTTCCGGTCGACCTGAAATTTTGCTACGATCAATTAGACATCAAGAGCAACATTCCTGTGAAGTTTCATGAAAATCCGTCAAGTAGTTTCAGAGAAGTAGTTGCTACAAGTTTTCATTATATAACTCAATGTAAACAAAGATGGCCGCTGGCAGCCATGTTTAACGTCGAATCAAAACGATTTTCGACAAGGACCAACATCATGTCATGCTGATCATTTTAGAAAAAGTCCCATATCAATATCACTTATAGTTTTCATGAAGAAGTCGCTACAAACTTGTTTTTTAAAAACCTATTTTTAGATCTGGCGGCCATCTTGGATTTCACATCAACATGAATTTTTGCTAGGATCAACTAGACTTCATGGGCAACATTTCTGTAAAGTTTCATGAAAATCCATTCAGTAGTTTCAGAGGAGAAGTCGCTACAAAAAAAAAGTTGACAGACGGACAGAAAGACAGACGGACGACGGACGCCGCACCACGGCATAAGCTCTGCTGATCTCTGATCAGTAGAGCTAATAATATACCGTAACCGCCCTATCGTGTTTCGAATTATGAGTTACAAGCTCTGAATTCATTTTAAGCATTCTCAATTACATGTATTTTAAGTATGCGTTACAAAATATAGACTGTTAAACGGCACACATGCATAATTTTATGACCTCTACACATGGAAATAGTTTCGAAGAATTAACGATTTTGTATTGTAAAATTTACCTCTTGTTGGCGGGAGAGTGACTTTAAATCTAACACAATCGTTATTACACTAACTTGTTCTGGATACTTGCATCACCGTGAGACTGAGTGGATGCTTGCATCACCTTGAGTGGATATTTCAAATTATTACATTTCTATGATTGGGATTTCCCAGTGAAAGTTATTAATATTTAGTGAATAACTAACTCCGACAAAATAACTAACTGCGACGTTAAGTTATGACGTCAATAACGTGTTGGTGACATCGACATCATCCGCTGATAAAGCTAAATACAGCGAATAATTTTGGTTAAAATAATACATAATCTGATAAAAATGTAATAAATAGATTATTTAACTGTTGTGATCGATTGTATGGAAATCATTCACTCGATGGTAGGCGTGTGTTCCTTTTTTTCACTCACTCACTTAGGCTCATTCGTGAAAAGAACCACACGTCTACCATCTCATGAAGGGTTTCCTTATAATCGATCCCAGCAGTTAAATAATCTCTATTTATTACAACTCTCACCTTAGGCCATACGGGTTTGGAATGGCAAATGCTGATGAGCAAAAATTATCAGTGATGGTGATGTAGATGCTTACTGAAAATGATTGTCATGTTAATTCAAAAACCACTTTTCATCACCATTCCACATGCCAACCTGATATGACCTAAGCTGTTAAAGTGTTGTCATAAAACACCAATCATTCATTTATTCTTTGGCAGGTTGCGTCTCTATGGCAGTGCTTTTTTTCACAATATTTTTGTACACTCGTGACTAGAGTATCTCTAACTAGATTGTAAACAATTCTATTGTACATCAACTGTCTTCCAAAAATATAGCGAGGATAGACACGTCATGGTTTGATTATAAAGCAAAATAATTTAACGATTCAGTTTTAATTCTGATACATAAAATATGTTTGACAATTGGCTGTCTAATAAATTAGATTTCTTTTTGAAATTTTTTTTTTTTTTTTTTAGCAGAAACATAAACAGCACTAATCTAATACATGTATAAAGCAACTAAATTGAGGATATTTGTTGTTTTGGAGTGAATAACAGATTTTATTTTACCGAGAAGTGTGAAAACTTTATATTGCTTGTTTGTTTGTATGTTTTATGTCATTTTCAACACATGTAAGGTTATATATGACACGGTCGATTTTTTTGAAAGATTGAACACTTCTAGATGAAATAAAATCTGTTATTCATGATAAAACATCAAAGTGTACTGCAGTATGCAGAAAAATTAATAACAAATTGACGACATCATTGGCTTAGTATGATAAATTGTTGTTTTTAATTCCCCATAAAATTACTTAACCGATTTCAATAATCTACGACTCATTTTCTTAGTTAAGTTATGTCCAATCCAATGATATAACTTTTATAACAACTTTCGGAAAAAAGTAGTTTTTGAAAAAATGACCAACTGACCAATTTTGAAATACTTGACAGTTTTGAAAACTATAGCTCATTTTTTAGATGGACCATTTACAGTTAAATCATATATATTAAATGATATATACTAAACAGTTATTTTCTAAACAAAAAAAATAATTGTGTTTTGATATTGAAAAAAAGGAATAGTTCTGGCAGTGAACAAATAAAACTGAGACTTTATCACATACTTCCCTATCAATACATTGTTTTTGAATATACGATAAGACGTAGACCTATATAGTCATAGCCATCAGGATTTCGTTGCTGGGCAATAAAGCTTTATTGCACGCATGAAATATAGGGTGAAATAATGTCATATCACGGAAATAACCGAATGTTCATTTTGATCGTTTTACCGGAGTGATACGGAAATAACCAATTAGCTACGATTGTATACGATTAGTCATGGTTATTGTTTGTCGTCTGCGTTTCATTAGTTACTTCCATCCTGTTTTCGCGGCAGATCATTGGCAATAGAATCATTATCCGTGGATAAAATAACCACTTATGACAATTCACATTGATTAGAAAATTTCAAATTCATTGGAATTCATTTTCAATAAGATATCGGACAAAAATAAATGTGTGTACCACTTATGCGACAGACATGAGCACATCAGAATGGACTAGATCTGAACTTTTTTCTCCCTGGAAAACAGCGTACTGAAGTTGAATTTCAACAAAGCTCAAGTATATGATAAAAAGAATAAAAAATGTTTATTTTCACATCAAACCCTATATCAGGCCATCGACCCTGATATGACCCTGATATAGGGTGTGATATGAAAATACCCATTAATTATTCTCTATATATTTCACACGTATGAAATACCACTTTGATTTCATTGCTAAAAGCCGCTATATCATCGCTAAGTTAAAACAAAAAAATGTATTTCACGTATATTAAATGGAGCGAGACAACTTTTTATACTGAGGGCGTGTATCGAAATTGTTTGATGGGGGGCGTAAGATTTTGGTCAATTTCCGGGTCATTCCTAGCCTCATAAAAGGGTTGCGGTAGTGCATTGATTATGTGATTATGCGGCGAGCAAAGCGAGCGAGACAATTTTTTTTATACTGAGGGCGTGCAGCGAAATTGTTTGATGGGGGGGGGCGTAAGAATTTGGTAAATTTTCGGGTCAGTTTCTAGCCTCATAAAACGGTTGCGGTAGTGCATTGATAGGGTAAAAGAGTCCGTTTTCAAATAAAAGGATTTAACAATGTGTTAATTAAACCACTCATTAGCCATTATGCATCGAGTGAGCGAGAATTTTTTTTATACTGAGGGCGTGCATCGAAATTGTTTGATGTGGGTTTGGGGCGGTGTGTGGGGGAGCGAACCGAGCGAGCATTATTTTTATACTGAGGGCGTGCATCGAAATTGTTTGATGGGGGTGGGGATGGGGGCGTAAGATTTTGGTCAATTTTCGGGTCCGTTTCTAGCCTCATAAAACGGTTGCGGTAGTGCATTGATAGGGTAAAAAAGTCCATTTTCAAATAAAAGGATTTAACAATGTGTTAATTAAACCACTCATTAGCCATTATGCGACGAGCGAGCGAGATTTTTTTTTATACTTGACTGCTAGTTTTCCAGTTTTTGTTGTAAAATCATTACATTAATTCATATGATTCTTTAAAGCTGCAGAGTCTCTATTTTAACTGGTAATAACTCATGAATATGAATGAGACACGTGTGAAGTAGTTTCAAATCGATGAACACCCCAATAGTCTGTATATAAGGCAGAAATCGATGCGTAAAATATCACATTTTTATTTAGCCTTCGTACAGGTAACATCGATAAATATATGGCTTCAGAATATGATTATGTGAAAAATAATTGCTTGCCCGGGGAACGGGATTTGAACCACTGCTGATGCGCTTTTAAGTTTTGATGGCCGTACATTTAACCACTAGACCACGGCTATTTACTGGTATGTTCTAGCATTATTAACACTAAATAGGCATTACGTAATAACTAGCGCACATATAAACTCATCAAGGGCTAAAGAACAAGTCGAGATATGGCTGTTTTGAGGCGGAATATTAGTTTCATATTGATAACATGTATTACACCAGGCAATGTTAATGTACACGTTCGACAAGATGTACTAAATATTTATGGATTCATCTTGAGTTGCGTTCAAATATAATTGCCTCATAATAAATGGTAGTTTGTATATCGTTTTCTCAAGAAGCTTAATGCGCAGTGGATAGAGCACCTGACTTGAAATCAGAAGGTTGTATGTTCTAGTCCCGAAAGAGGCAAAAAATGTTCTTTCTGCAAATCATAATGTTACCTGTGTACAGGTACGATGTGCACTGGTCGATGTCTATACAATAAATGATTCCGCGTTATATTTGCTTGCTTAAATACTCGATTTCGACGTGAGCTGGTGAACATCAAGTTACAAATAAAGACACGCCTACAAAGAAGAAATCAATTGAAATAGAGACTCTGTAGCTTTAAGTTTCTAGTAAATTCATGTTTTGTGACTGAATTACACTTTTATTTTATTTTTTTACAATTTTCAGACCCAATATTTCATTAAAAATATTTTAATCGAAGGTACTAGTAGCTCAATTTAATGCATACATGTGCAGATTTTGTATAAAACAGAATTATATTATCATATGAACAGTATTAAATCATTTTATTATTATAATTTTGTTTTTCTGGGTTTCAAGAACCTCATAACTCAAAGTCCAGTAAAACCTCAGTGTGCTCTGAGAATGTAATGAGCTTTAAATTAAATGGTTTCATACTACTGAACCAATCAGAATGCTTTGTTCATATTTTCATTTGATTGTTTCTATCATGACATCACACTTTCTGGTATTATGACATCCCACCCTGGTATTATGACATCATGGCATGCTGTTATGACATCACATCATGCTACTATGATGCAACTCAGTGTGTTCTCAGAACTGAATGAGCCTTTTAATTGCTGTGAGAAACAGATTAAGACTGTTTGTATCAGTCATTGAGTAATGAGTTTCTTGAAACCCAAGAATCACAAAATTCTAAAAATAAAATCTAAAATGATTTAATAGACTGCTTATGATGGTTTTCATTTGTATTGACTCAAATCCCTCTTCCATATCGCCTGCTGTACCTTTAATATGTGTCTGTCTGTCATATCTGACCTATGTGATAACGTATCCATCTGTGCCATGTAGTGATAATGTTTCTATCTGCCATCTATCTACATCGGGCTGTGTCTGTCTGTGCTATATATGCCTGAATATGTCTATCTGCCATCTGCGTGAGATTTTTTTTATCTGCCATCTACATCCGAACGTGTCTATCTGTGCCATCTATGTGATAATATGTCCATCTGCCATTTATGCGAGAATGTTTTTATCTGCCATCTACATCGGAATGTGTCTGTCTGCCACCTATATTGGAATGTGTCTCTCTGCCGTCTATGTGAGAATGTGTCTGTCATATACATCATCAGAACATGTCTATCTCTGCCATTTATATCAGCTAACAGTTTCTATCTCTCGGTATGTCCTGTACTGTATTCTGTCGCCCAGACAGGGGCTGAGGAAGAACATGTATCCGTCCTTGATTAAACCAGGAAGTGATGCCCAGAAGGCTATGTTTGGTATAGCATCTGCACCAGCGGATCCGTATACGGCCTTCTTGTACAACAAACCTGTAAATAGGTAGGAAAAAGCACAGACATATTAATAAACAGATAGGAAACAACCAATGAAGTAACCAAAATATCATGTGGCACATTAACGTTTCCTTCTATCTTCTCTCTCTATCATTCACTGATTTTGATGAGAATACATTCAAAAGATTCATAGTGAGTAGCAAAATGGGATTACGTTTATTTTCAAAATAAGAAATTGTATAAAAAGATGTTTAAAGTAAAACATGTCATCATTTTTCGTTATTCTCTTAAAATCAATGTTTTGACATAGTCAAAGTTTCTGTCAAACTCCTGTTTTGCTCTAAATGTAAGAGAAAGCAAAATACTATCATTGGAATGAAAATTAAATTTGTGATGGGATTTGGCATGAATGAAACTTGTATCTATAAAACTCTTCATGATATGTGTGTTTAAAGTTGGGAAATATTTTGTGAAATTTTAGCACTGTGCCACGTGAAATTTAGATTGGAAAAAGGTAGGAAAAAGAGTACAGACAAGATATAATGTTTGGACGGGAAAACAAAACAACTTTGTGTATTTCTGTTGTTAAATCATCAATATATGGGGTTCATATTTCTAGCAAATGTAAATATATCTATTAATAAATAAAAGTGTAATTAGATCACAAAACTAAAAATATTTTACAGTCTTAATTCATCATATTAATTAAATTAATGATTTATTAACTAGCTGAGTCCTAGAATTTTCCTGGCCAAACTATTTCATTAATTAGCAATAAATTTAATACCTAGTTTAGTGCATATGAACATTGAATATGCAACTAAAACACATGATTATAATGATAAATTATGTAACAAAATGACTGTTCGGTTTACGTAGGATATATTCGCTTTGGGGAGCAATGATGCACAAGGGTGGACCTTCTGCGTGCATAAAATACAAGTGTATGACCGGCGAGACGATTTTTGATATGCGCCATCCTGCGACACAGATTGCATACTATAAACATCGGCAATATCCTGTTATCTGCCCCGCGGGATGAATTAGTTATTCTAGAGTGAACTTGAATTTCACCAAATAGGTCATTATATACATCTTCTGAAATATCGTCAATCACTCCATATGTAATCCTGTCATTTGTTCAGGGACAAAATTATATCATGTTATTGGTACATTTGCTTTTTGCGGGCCGGGAAGTGTCTTAACATGCTCACTTTACGGAATAAAGCTGAGGTAACTCCCGGAACTAATCTGTCCCGGGGCAGATAACAGGATTATATATAGAGAGCGGTCTTCGCTTTTACGCTGTTTCCATGCTACATAAAGGGAAGATATTCCCGGGAAGAGGGTTTTCTTCGGGAGAGAAAGTATTAGCAAAATGGGGCTTGGAATTTTTGGGGGTAGGGAAGTGTCTTGCTGAGGTAACTCCCAGAACTAATCTGTCCCGGGGCAGATAACAGGATTATATATAGAGAGCGATCTCTCGCTTTTACTGTCTTTCCATGCTACATAAAGGGAAGATATTCCCGGGAAGAGGGTTTTCTTCGGGGGAGAAAGCATTAGCAAAATGGGGCTTGGATCTTTCTTAACATGCTGACATCACGGAATAAAGCTGAGGTAACTCCCAGAACTAATCTGTCACGGGGCAGATAACAGGATTATATATAGAGAGCGATCTCTCGCTTTTACTGTCTTTCTATGCTACATAAAGGGAAGATATTCCCGGGAAGAGGGTTTCTTCGGGGGAGAAAGCATTAGCAAAATGGGGCTTGGTTTTTTTGGGGGTAGGGAAGTGTCTTAACATGCTGACATCACGGAATAAAGCTGAGGTAACTCCCAGAACTAATCTGTCCCGGGGCAGATAACAGGATTATATATAGAGAGCGATCTCTCGCTTTTACTGTCTTTCCATGCTACATAAAGGGAAGATATTCCCGGGAAGAGGGTTTTCTTCGGGGGAGAAAGCATTAGCAAAATGGGGCTTGGTTTTTTTGGGGGTAGGGAAGTGTCTTAACATGCTGACATCGCGGAATAAAGCTGAGGTAACTCCCAGAACTAATCTGTCCTGGGGCAGATAACAGGAATATATATAGAGAGCGGTCTTCGCTTTTACGCTGTTTCCATGCTACATAAAGGGATGATATTCCCGGGAAGAGGGTTTTCTTCGGGGGAGAAAGTATTAGCAAAATGGGGCTTGGAATTTTTGGGGTAGGGAAGTGTCTTAACATGCTCACTATACGGAATAAAGCTGAGGTAACTCCCAGAACTAATCTGTCCCGGGGCAGATAACAGTATTATATATAGAGAGCGATCTCTCGCTTTTACTGTCTTTCCATGCTACATAAAGGGAAGATATTCCCGGGAAGAGGGTTTTCTTCGGGGGAGAAAGCATTAGCAAAATGGGGCTTGGATCTTCAGGGGGTAGGGAAGTGTCTTAACATGCTCACTATACGGAATAAATCTGCGGTAACTCCCAGAACTAATCTGTCCCGGGCAGATAACAGGATTATATATAGAGAGCAATCTCTCGCTTTTACTGTCTTTCCATGCTACATAAAGGGAAGATATTCCTGGGAAGAGGATTTCCTTCGGGGGAGAAAGCATTAGCAAAATGGGGCTTGGATGTTTTGGGGGTAGGCAAGTGTCCTAACATGCTCACTGCACGGAATAAAGCTGAGGTATACCGTAACTACCGGAACTAATCTGCCCCGTGGCAAATAACAAGCAAACATGTACTGAGCGATTTCCTACTTCAACGCTTTTTACATGCCGTATACAGGTAAGTACATGCACCAATACCGTTATTACCTTTCAAACGGTGTCCGTTTATGTGTACACAATAAACACTTGTGTCCACTCTCCTCATAGCAACACATTCAATGCATCAATGCGCATAGTTTGGACTATATGAACAGAAAGTAATGTGCACCATGATTTCCATACTCATTGCCCGCCCTTTATGTAGCATGGAAAGACAGTAAAATCAAGAGATCGCTCTCTATATATAATCCTGTTACCTGCCCCGGGACAGTTTAGTTCTGGGAGTTACCTCAGATTTATTCCGTGATGTCAGCATGTTAAGACACTTCCCTACCCCCATGTCAGCATGTTAAGACACTTAATTCCCTACCCCCAAAAAATCCAAGCCCCATTTTGCTAATGCTTTCTCCCCCGAAGAAAATCCTCTTCCCGGGAATATCTTCCCTTTATGTAGCATGGAAAGTACGTAAAAGCGAAAGATCGCTCTCTATATATAATCCTGTTATCTGCCCCGGGACAGATTAGTTCCGGGAGTTACCTCAGCTTTATTCCGTGTAGTAAGCATGTTAAGACACTTCCCTACCTGCAAGAAATAAATGTACCAATAACATGATATAATACAGTAGAACTCATTTGTCTCGGGACAAATGACACGATTACATATGGAGTGCTTGACGATATTTAAGGACCTATTTAGTGAAATTCAAGCGTCTGAGTGATCATGATCACGATATTCTATTCACTCTTGAAAAACTAATTCATCCCGCGGGGCAGATAACAGGATATTGCCTAAAAAAGAAAAAACACCCCATGTACTCGCACTTGGCCCTGTGTATGTCCCTGTGGTCTTCTTCACAGTTATTTACGTATTACCTCTCTTATCAGTGATCAACATAAAGAAGTGTTGTAATATCATATATACTTACCAACACAGATGTACACGCTCAACAATGTAAAAAATATCAGCAGAATAATCGAGCCAACACTTAACATTGTCACGACAATAACACTCTTTAGCAATTCATTTTTGTACAAGATGTCATGTTTATATTTAGTTAATGTAATCCTATCCTATTTACTGGTTTTATTGGCTGGTTTTGCTGCTGTCATCTCTGTAAATTATTAACGAATTACAGCAAAAAAGGAAGTACTTTAAATCACATTTTTCAGGAAGTTTTTACTAGATTGACTCTTTGACAGTTCATAATACACAATGACTCATGCTGGTTCCGGTTTATGGTTTACGTTTGCCTTCAAATCGGGTTATTTCGTTTGTTTCCGTAGACAATCGGACCCTAACGAATGCTTCGAATGCTGTAACGGAAACTCTCGATCGATTCCCGGAGATTAACGGACCACGTTCCGGAGAACTCTGACGTTCATTTCTTGATCTGTTCACGCCGGTCGCCATTTCTTGTCCATTTTCGAAAGCGTAGCAACAAATCAAGGTGATTTCCACTGTAATTATCACGTACTGACTTAGTTAATCCCTTATTTGTCAGCGGTGTCGAGGTCGGATTTATGATACAGTGAAGGACGAATTTAAGATCAAGGTCATGGCCGGAGGACGATGTAAACACCGCCGAAACAGCGATGTAATTTTGAAAATAGTTTGTGCGCCGCTGTGCAATACATTTATATGCAAGTAAGTAATGCACATTAATTTATTTTCTTGGTTTAGGTCGATTAGGCTGAATGACATGTGAATCAAAAGATGCATGTACAAAATGTTATTAATTTGCAAATCATACTGTAAAGTGTAATGCTTTTGAATTAAAAAAGCGTGAGTTGCGGTAAACAAAGCAGACAGGCGTGGCCTTGAACTTCATTATAGGCCATCACAGCTCTCGGAGAAAACATTGAACTTTTTTCCCTCTCATTTAAACACAGGTGCCAATCTCAGAATAGACACCACTGACCAGGACAGTTAATATTTATGTATACTGTACTGTACACATACTGGTCGTGGGCCAATTTCCGTCACTTATGTAAACCACAGGCAGACGGCGCGTACCCTAACCCGCCCACACCCTACCCCCCTCTACTACCCCCTCCCCCTCTACTACCCCCCTCCCCCTCTCTACTACCCCCTTCCCACCTGTTTCTCTACTACCCCCCTTAAATATGTTTTCAATAAACTGTTCTACTTGGTTTTCAATGAAAAAAAAAAAAAAAAAAAAATACATACTCTCTATACCATATAAAGGTCTCTGACTCTTTAATAAAAACTGATAAAAACAGCTATAGACCTCGCTTAAAGCCTTGCTGTGCTTGTATTTTTGGTCACAGCATCGTCATTCCGATTCGAATCAATAGGGTACATATTATAACAAATAGCCACAACACTGATTTCTTCAATGTGTACTTTATATCGCATCAGCGAAACGTTAAACACGTTTGAAAGTAGGTCGAATGTGATCTGACCTAAGCAATGCATTTTCTATGTACATGGTAGGGTAGTGGGAAATATTTATCTGCGACGACTCTCGCATAAATATGCAACGTGATCGTTGAAAGAAAACCGTTTAACAACACTCACCGGTACGAAGAACTTCCAGGAGTAATCACAGACGCTGTAATCGAGTTATTTCACACACCGTTATTTGTTTTTAGTTTCGATTCACCATGTTGAATTAAATTACTGGTTTCCTTGTTACATTTATACTTACGATATGAAGCTGGGTACAAGGCGACCGGAAATGAGACTGGACCAATCCGGGTGACGTATTTTCAACATGGTGAATCGAAACTAAAAACAAATAACGGTGTGTGAAATAACTCGATTACAGCGTCTGTGATTACTCCTGGAAGTTCTTCGTACCGGTGAGTGTTGTTAAACGGTTTTCTTTCAACGATCACGTTGCATATTTATGCGAGAGTCGTCGCAGATAAATATTTCCCACTACCCTACCATGTACATAGAAAATGCATTGCTTAGGTCAGATCACATTCGACCTACTTTCAAACGTGTTTAACGTTTCGCTGATGCGATATAAAGTACACATTGAAGAAATCAGTGTTGTGGCTATTTGTTATAATATGTACCCTATTGATTCGAATCGGAATGACGATGCTGTGACCAAAAATACAAGCACAGCAAGGCTTTAAGCGAGGTCTATAGCTGTTTTTATCAGTTTTTATTAAAGAGTCAGAGACCTTTATATGGTATAGAGAGTATGTATTTTTTTTTTTTTTTTTTTTTTCATTGAAAACCAAGTAGAACAGTTTATTGAAAACATATTTAAGGGGGGTAGTAGAGAAACAGGTGGGAAGGGGGTAGTAGAGAGGGGGAGGGGGGTAGTAGAGGGGGAGGGGGTAGTAGAGGGGGGGTAGGGTGTGGGCGGGTTAGGGTACGCGCCGTCTGCCTGTGATGTAAACATAAACTAATTTTTCAGACAAATCTATCCTGACCGTTTTTACTCTACTTTCTGTTAGGTTAGGGTAAAGTGATCACGAGTCGGACACCGTTTGTAAAGAATGACACAGATATCCGACTTAATTAATTCTGGTTTCAGTTTTTAATCACTATGGGATTATCTCATAGAAGTATCCCACTTGTTTACATGTGTTGAAACAGCATGTTATTAAAGAGGCACTACCTTTATCTAAGAAGAAACATGGTTCGTATTCCAGTTCTGTAAATTATTAATTATGATCAAAACAATATCTTGAATAAATTGCTGCCCAGTCGTTTATTCCTGCTGGAGAACTACGAGTTCTTACGATTTTCTCGGACATGCGCAATGCGATTACAAATTATTCGGCGCAGTTCCAATAGCAAACGAATCGATCGGAACTCTTCGCTAATCGGACGAGGTAGTTCCGATTGTAAATGAATAAGATCGGAAAATCTCTGCAATCGGCTTGTCTAAAACAATTACGAATACAATTTCAAAAATCCGATCTTTTCGGTCCTGTTGTTCCCTAGCAGGACACATATTACATTGGGTGAAATTATTGCCATTTACCTTTTTCTAATCTGGCGTGACGCAGTCGGTAGCACGGCGGATTTGTAACCGGAGGCCCCGGGTTCAATCCTCCGTGGTGCCACTGAGTTCCGTCCATGTGTTCTTGGGCAAGACATTTTTCCTTAGCTTGTCCGTCGGATGGGGGCGTAAACCGGGCGGTCCCGTGTATAGGTCTATCCTCCGAGCACGTTAAAGAACCATTGGAATCTATTCGATAATAAGAGAAGGGCAGGTTCTCGGATTCCTATGTATCCTTTCCCTTCAGGGGTCGATTTTCACAAATTTAACCACCAGCTAAAAATATCCAGTGACTAAAAAATCTACTAGCTAAAATCGGTTCTCACTAGCATTTTTATTCAAGTAATATCGGGATGTAAATTCTGTTGAATGACACATTAATTAACAATATGTAATATCAAATTTATGTACTTATGATTGGCGGTCGCTTGCGTGGACACAGCAACATTCGCACCATATCTCCGTGCAGACGTTATTGTTAATAACCATTCCCAGCGTAATATTGAGTTCTGTCTCCCATCGCGATACTGTTTTAGTGACGCTGTGACGGCTACTGTTTCTCTCGGTGCCGTCGTTGTAACTTTCATACTATTTTCTCCGCGTTCGCTCGACTCCATCTCGTCATTAAACAAATTGATTTTGCAAGCAGACGATTCTGTCATGATAATTGATTGTGTAAAGTCCCGAGTTATCTTACCGGAAGTTGATATTGATTCATTACGTATAGGCGCTTGCACTAGTCTTGTTTACTGGATAAGCGTCAATCTGATACAGGCTGCATTTACTTATTTTCATTTGACAATGAAGTTACGCAAATAATCAAGTGGAACGGGAGAGAGGTTTGACTACATAAGTCGTCGGACCATTTGTTGGTTCTGTCAGTCTGCGTGGGTGATATTCAATCAAGTGTGTGCTATTTATCTCTACTCGCAGAAAAAAGCAAGTGCTCGAAATTTTCTGTAGCAATCTGAAAAATCAACTCGCATTTTGCGAGTCGGTAAGAGTGAAATTCGACCCCTGCCCTCTCTCTGGGGCGGCTCTAAATAACCTATACTGTGTTGATGAGCCGTTAAACAACATTCCATTCATAATCCTCTTTATAATTAAGTAAAGTTTATATCGATTGGTGGACAAAAAGATATAGGTAGAGCCTCCTTAAAGGCAAAAAAAAGCACTGGCCAAAACACTACCCTACCCCACAAATGATATGAAGTCGGACGATTTCGATCATTCATGACTGAGTTGGACACATGAGTGTGTGAGAATATATATGTAGAGGAATGGGACAATTTGTTGACACTTTTTGATGGTACACAAATTGATGAGGCCAAAAAAAAAAATAGTCGCGTTTCAGGTTTCCTGCTCAAAAAATCTGGTAGGTAGGTCAATTTGATTAATTTTTTTACTAAACGAAGGTAGAAATTACAACCAGAAAACATAATTCTAAACTCTGATTATGAGGGCCTCAGGCATGTATCTATTAATATATATATGTAATTTAAAATTGCTCCAAAATGGACTTTGAAAAATAAATATAGAACAGGTGCAAGTAATATTGTAGCCTTTATATAAAAGATGAACCTCCCCGATAATATCGGCCACCAATTTGCCAGTAGCAATATTCTCATCATCTCTGCTCAAAAGATCGATTCAAGATTTTTTCTCTATTTTCTTCCTTTTTTTTTTGAAACGGGAGGAAACAAAAAGGTTCGGGTCGGGACAAAATATAGGGTCGTCGGGAAGCCGAAACAATTTTTTTTTCTTGGCCTGATCATTCTGTTTTCTTTCAATGTTCATATTCATTTCATGGAACATGTGACACATGATGAAACTTTATGACAGTATACAAGCCCACTCGATTTGATTGCAAGTCAGACTCGGTATCTTTAGAAAAACGCATACCTCCTTCACAAGTTATACTGGAAGCCAGTAATATTGTATATTAAAGGGAATATAGCGACACAGCCAAATAATCTTTATTATTGAGAATTCTAAAAAACTTGGAAACGGGTGAACAAATTATCAGAATCGGATGATAAACAATTGTCAAAGAATATAATTATGATCATTTGAAGGTTCTGTTGAGGTAAAAGGTTAATTATACCCACATTTTTGAGAGAAAAACGGTATATTTTTTACCCTGAACACCATATTAAAATATACCCCGTCTTATGTCTCCAGGGATGGAGAGAAACTTTTAAAGCTTGGTTGCCCAAACTGGCAACCATCTTCTGGATTTTGGTTGCCCAGCTGAAAATTTATGAGCCCAGATTTTCTGGATTTTTCTTTTTGACACACTAACAAACACATTAACAAACATGATTTTAACACAAATTTACTTTATTTAGGGCAAACAAAAAAAAAGGGTGTGTTTCCTATTGCATGCTCTAGGGTCGGTAGGTAGGCATCTTTATATTCTATAGTTCACTGCAGTCTGATCATGGCCATTACAGCATGGTATATATTTCACTCTTTTCCTGTGAAAAATTCCCCTCTTAAAAAACAAATTATATATATATTAATTAGAAAAATGTTAAACTACAATACAGGTAAACAGCATACTTTTTGCAATTCCCCTTCCTGAAGTGCCCTTAAAGATTCGTTATTTGTATAACATCAAATACCGTAATGTTCGCGCTACGTGAAATTAAAACGGGAGCCACATTTTAGAATGTCCCAAAACGGAAATGCGTCAATTTCCCAATATTCGGTTGACTTAAATTGCATTTCATCGTCGAATAAACAGAGTTGCGACTATTTACTGCATTTAATCGCTTAATAAACTATGTAAGAAATATTTTCTTTGTTGTTGTTTTCTACTGAAATGTTATTCATCCGAATTGACGAATAATGCCGAGGAAATCGACTTTAGCTTGTCGAAAAAGCTAGTCGCCCGGGCGGACTAGCGACTTATGAAATCTACTCACCCAGCTTGAAATTAAGTCGTCCCGGGCGAACGGGCAACCGTTAGTTTCCATCCCTGTGTCTCGAATGAAACGTGATGATGGGATTACAATGTATACATTTGTTTCCTTCTATGTCATACTTTGCACATTAACTGGTATAATACTCAATAGTCATCTAATGACAGTGTTTTTTTTTGGCTGTTTTTATAGCCGAAATTCGGTCATATTCCCAATGCCAAAACATACCTTTTTTTCCCAATTAAGAGGAAAAAATTCCCAATTTTAAAAAAAAAAAAAAATTTAAATTTTTATTTTTTTTATATTTTTTTAGTGTCCCAATCCAATGATTGGGGTTCATTGGATTGGGGTTCAAAAGCTTATAAATGCTTCTGTTTATCTTGGTGTACAAAAAACAGTATTAAAGATATAATTATGAAAGGAAAGCTTTACTTTATATTTTTCCGAATTTTATTAAAAATCGCGCTACAATTCCCAATTTTATGAAAAATCACGCTAAAATTCCCAATTCCAACGCCATGGGCTATGTTCCCAAAATAGAGAAAAAAAACACTGAATGAGATACACAGCATGTCAAATGATTTATTATTTAAAGCTCAGATGTCTTCCCTGGGGTTCGGGTTGGAGGGGGTGGGTGGAGGGTAACAGGAGGTCAGTTTATTTAAAAATTATTTCTAAAATTATTTTTCAAATGAACATTTTGATGAAGGGATTACATTGTATATACTGTTGGGCTGTGTGTTGTGGGGAGAGGGGGATGGATAGGGTGGGTGTGGGGTGGAAATGACCTGTGTGAATAAAACGTGGCCACGTCGTCGAATTAGTTCTTGTCTGATTTTATTAAATTATGTTTTTAGGTAAAAAAAAGAAAGTCGGTTTTGATTTACTGACGTAATATAATAATATTTATAATAAACAGTTTTTATTATATTCTACTGACTGATGCAAATAATTATTTATTAAATATACCAACTTTAAATATCCATCATGGATTATGTATCAATAAAACCTTAACTGGAACGAATTCGACGGTGCGGCCGTTGTATAATACCCACGTTTTATTCACACAGGTCACTTCCCCCCTGCCCACCCCCATCCTACCCCATCCCCACACACAGCCCCACAGTATATACAATGTAATCCCTTCATCAAAATGTGAATATTCCACTTGCCCGGGACCGACACACTTTTCCGCTAGTAGAAGCCACTTGTCCCGGGCATCGGACTTGTACAGCCCTGGAACCAGCATGTGTTTTCCTATTACAACATTATCAAATTTGCGGTACTCACACACTACATGTATGTTAAAGCATTTTCAGAAATCTGAGATCACTGATTGTTTTCTTGTAAATGTTTGCTATATCTTTTTCAGAAATGTCGAGTATAAATGATGTTGGAATTTCGCCGGTTTTATTACAAGCTATCAGCCAATCTTTGACTTCTACAAGTCCAAGTCGAAACTCTTCTACTGCACACTCAAACACTGACACAATGGAGGACTCAAATGGTAGTGCATCTGCTGAGCGGGAAATGGTCTCGCGCTTGATACAGCAGTCTCAGTCTGCTAGTATGGGCTCCCCAGTTACTGCCAGTGACACCATCAAAACAATGCTGAAAATCAAAATGGCTGCCAACGCGTTTACTAAATCCATTACAAATGAAGATGGAATAATATCGTCCAGTTCAATTAACCATAGCTTTATCAAAAATGACCCTACCACGGATTTAACCAGCTCTGCTTCCGATCTTGCAATGGCAAATGTTCTGACTGCATTGGCATCACAAGGCAGCAAAAACCAACAATTAGAGACGTCTGCTACGAGCGACCCAGGTATAAGGGCCTTAATGATTGGCGGACAGAGAGTGCTTATAAGAACGAAACCTGGGAATGAAACCGGCCATGTTCTAGTGACTGGTGCGGGTGTATGTCGCGAGAACACGGAAGAGAGCGATGATGAATCTTTGTACACAATGATAAAGACTGAACCTGGTAGCTCAGGGGTGGTAACAATGCCCGTTAAAGTGCCCAAGTCACAACATCGGGGTAATGTTTCCAAATTTGAAACTGTCCCCTATACAGCTACCAGTCAAATTGCTGGCTCTAATATTAACATGTTAACGTTGCAATCATCTCCAGTCGAAGCAACCCACTACAAATCAGGTTCTCCTGTAAGGATTGTTACAGAAAATCCAACTGTTTGTTTGAGTAGTCCCGTATCAACCAGCACCGCCACAAATCCTATGATGATATGCTATGACCCAGAGACCGGGGCCCCTGGATTACAGAGTATCATCGTACCGCAGAACTCCGGTCAACAGATAATAGAGCATGAGGGTAAGCGGTACATCATCCACACAACTAACATTCCCTCGAGTCTGGAGACTGCGTCGGCAACTAAGTACATCGCAGTTCAGTCATCATCGGGAGGTCATTGCGAGGATAATGAGACTTATACAGGGGTGGAGGAACATGAAGTGGTTAGTGATGGTGTGAGTTGCCAGACCACGATAGCGGTGCCCGTGTACACGGATCCCGGAGCTGCTGGCGCTACAGGCACACCCTGTCCAATCTGCAGTGATAATGTTTCAGGTAAAGTGGTTTTAAATAATATACATTGAAACTATTGGTACCTAGGGCACTGTTAGGCTGCAGGGCCTTTTTTCCTTCTATAATAGAGGCCGATATTCGGTGACTTCCCAATTGCAAAAAGCCTCTTTTTTTCCCAATTTTGGTGAAAGAATTTCCCAAAATACAATGCTGAAATTCCCAATATGTTGACATATGATTCTCCCGAAATCTATTTCACACGTTCGGTTAATAAAACTACATTATTTAGCAGCGAATGAAACCGAAAGCAGGCTTTTTATTGGCTTACCGAAATAAATATCCATTCAGAATGACTCGGCACTGTATGCAGTCCGCTTATGACCGAGATGTTACGATCTCTTGGCGCCATTTGTTTTGTTTAATGGAGAGAACGTGAACCGAACCGAGTTATTTTACGCGATTTATAAAACCGCATGTAGACGACGCGGTCGTCATTTCCTTATTATTTAATATTGAATCGTTTGAAATTTTATATAATTATTTTTTATAAAAACTTAAAATTGATAAAAAAATAAAAAAAGTTTTTCTTAACCGAACACTGTAGAACATATTCTAACACGGTTGTCGTAATCAATATTTAAAAAAAACAAGTACACCGTAAACAAAATGCGAGTAAAAAATGCTACAGAACGGAAAATACTACAGAAAATCTGTTAAAAGGGCTGCAGATGATAAAGGCCAGCCTTTTGACTTTTGGTGTTAAAAGGACAAATTCCTTGACAACACAACTTGCCAAATCTCCGCCTACTGAAGTGCCGGGTCAGTCGGACTCGCAAATTGAGACGCAGAGCACCGCTGTTGTTGAGCGTTCTTTCAGCCTGATGAATGACCTATGTACATTTCTGAGGTCTTCATTGAAGACAACAAACTTGGATGCTCTGATGAGGATTAACTGTGTAAACCCCCAAGAGGAGGACTTTGATCAAATTGTTGATGACTTTAAGGACTTCAAGTCCAGACAGTTACCCTTGTAAATGATGTTAAAATTAGAAGTGTCCTATTATACCAGTCCTGTTTTAGTGTTAAATAATTTTGTTTTCAAATTAAATTGATGCAACTTTCTATTTACTGTATGTATGTAGACTGCCATTTGTTTATTGATGTATCTTGAAAGTCAGTCTTACCTTTTCCCAATTTGGCCGAAAATCGCGCTTGAATTTCCCAAAACGAAAGGCTAAGGCCCCTTCCCAATTTTTGGAAAAAAGGCCCTGGGCTGAAATTCGGCCTCAATTCGGATTCCCCTCACATAAAAGTATATAGTTTTTCCTCTTTTCTTTAAAAAATCCCCTGTAAATGGTATTGGGAATTTTGACACTCCAATTTAGGAAGAACCCCCTACTTTTGCCATTGGGAATGGTACCCTTTATGATACGCCAAAAAAAAATAAATGTTGGGCATTTGTTGAAAAAAGTATCGCATTTCAGGGTTTGACACCAACGTTTTTCCCCAAGTAGTCTGCAGGATTGCCAACTTTCAAAATCAAGTAGTCCTGCACAGGTTTTGGTAGTCGGGCTAGTTTTCAAAATATAAACCTCAGAATAAAGGGATTTAAACTAAACAAAATATAAGTAACGAAGGAAACAGTAGACATAAACGAAAAAGACGGATTTTATCTCAGTATTGATTAATTTCATAAGTCACATATATCTGCCTGTTGGCCTTACTCTGCAAGGTCTGGAAGTCTTTTAAAGTCAGATAAAACCAGGATCTATATCTTCCTATCATTCCAAACAGCCCGTAACAACTTAAAATGCTCACACACACACATTAGTCATGTTATTTTATGTTTTTCATCATTATACATGGATGAGCCATTTAATTGAAACACCATTTTCTTTTAGGTCAGATACAGTAATCACTATTGTTTTGGGGCGTCTGATTGGTTAGAAAATGTATAGGGTCTATTAGGGCATATAGTCAGATTGTAAGATAGATTCTGATTAGAATAAATTACCAAAATCATAACAAATCCCCATAAAACATCAGAATATTAAATTTTCAGCATAAAACAGGTTCATTTAGGGTATATTTACTAAAAGTAAAAAAAAGTAAAAATAAAGTACAAATTATTTACTGCCATTCTAGGGTGACACCTTCTGTGAAGTATTAGAGGCTGAAAGCATTACATTATTACCAATTTGCTGATCATTTTGAGTGTATACAAAATTAATGCCTTATTTAAATTAGAAAGCTCTCTCAGGGATATAGACTGTTCCAAAACAGGGTTTTTGGAAATATTTTTAAAACTATCTTACATGTATGTACATATAAGATAGTTCTTTAAGAAAAGTTAGTGTTTTTTTCAGCCAGTCTTATTTAGAAACAGGGATTGAAGGCCAAAAGGCTATAATGTAGGCCTATGGGAAATGCAATAGTGGTATATGACCATTTCAGTCGAACGATTCGTCCCATATTTATTATTTTTATAAAATTATGATATTCACCATCTGCTCTGAGATGATTTTTAATTGCAAAATTAATGCCTTATTTAAATTAGAAAGCTCTCTCAGGGATATAGACTGTTTCAAAACAGGGTTTTTGGAAATATTTTTAAAATCCATTTTCCCAGCCTCAGGGCAAGTGTATTTTCAAAGGGCAATTGCCCTGCCCAAAACCTCACTTGCCCCAAATTTAGTACACTTGGTCTTATTTTTGAATATTTATGCAGTTAGTGTAAGGCCTGTTCATGTATATCAATGAACTATATTTAGATCTAAACAAGTATATTTTCGGTCCTATCTTTTCTTGCGAATTGCGTTCTTTTCGGAATCGTGAAAACCGGTGACATATGAAAAAAGAAGCATATTGCTAAGTTTTGCAACGCATTTTGGGAAAGATGCACATCCATATACGTTAATGTCATACTTTATAAATGAAATACACTGACTACCTCATCAAATCGCGTTATTAAACACGTGCTTCGAGTGTATTAAAAACGTTCACATTTTTCTCGCAAAACAATCCAGGGCTGCACATTGTTATGATTACGGTTGTCGTAAAAAATGGGTAGCAGTCGTGAGCAAGCGCTTGGACTTGGTTTGTAGATTTACATTCATACCGGAAATCAGTTATGTCTGTGAAAAGTGTTTTGCCACTAAAAAATTGCGTTTTCAAAGTGAAAACAACTTTGGATAGGAGATTTAACAAACTTTGTGAAAAATTATAATAAAGTTGTTTTATTTGTTATGTTTTATTACTAAGTTGACAATTATGTCTTTGTTTTTGTCAAAAGTAGGTAGGCGACGGGACTACTCAGCTTGGAGGTCTAGGTAGTCCGAGACAAATTCTGGTGGTCGCGGACTACCGTTAGTGTCGAACCCTGCATTTAGGTTATAAATGTACCACTTAACAATTACATACATGTATAAGGAGAAAACAAATCTTGATTTGTGTTTCTAAGAAATTTCCCTTGATATAAAAGCAATGAAAAATTCCTTGTCCTGAGGGCCCAGTCCCCTAAAAGCTAACTAGTGCCCTGCTACCAACTGCAGGATTGATTAGATCTGATTCGTTCACTAAACATCAAATGTTGTTGAGCGGAATCTCAATTGTTTGAAAACTGTAGAATGCCTTCACGGCAAATAAGCATCTTTGCTGTAGGACTTTTTTCAAGAATATTGGGAAAAGGCGGGGCCTGCTAGTTTTGGAAAAAAGCAGCACGAGATTGGAGCACAGCAAACCAACACATTTTTAAGGATGGCCTAGGATGCTTGTGGAAGGAATACTTGGTGTGCTTATTTAGACAAATTCGATATTTTCAAAACTTATGACATGCAAAAAATCACAAATGTTGGGCATTTGAGGAAAAGGTATCGTAGATAATGATTTACGGGCATGTGGATTTCTCAATACTCTATTGCCTTAGGCCTGTTCAAGATGCTTGTTTTAAGCCCTCTTACTGGGCCTGGTGAAACAAATAAAGAATTTTAAGGCCAAAAAAAATATGTATTGTTTCCGGTAACCCGACCGACCCTATTTTTTGCCACCGACTGTGAATTTTTTATTGCTATGGGCGATTTTTTTTTTAAGACGATGATAATGATCGCGAATATTCGGCAGTGTTTTATCAGTCCTGTCGCTTAGCGACCAATGTTTCCCTTTCGTGATGACAAAATGGCTGAAAGTAGCCCAAGCTGTTTGACACCAATTACTATTGAAAAATGTAAACACAACATCGGAAAAAAAGAGATTATAACCTTTTTGCACTTGAAATTAATTGGGAGACATTATTAATTTAATACCCCATCTCGCGCCCACTGCTAGATCTTATAGCTATTTCAACGCAAAATCTATATTAATCACAAGATAAAAGTTTTAATTTACCTATTATGAAAACATTTTTTTCAAAATCGAGTGAATAATATGGTATCAAGGCGTTTGACCTCGATCCACTTTCACGAAATATACAAAAAAAAATGGCCGCCATTTTTGCAATCGACATTATGAACATAACTGTTTTTAGCTCGAGCTTATGCCGTGGTGCGGCGTCCGTCTGTCCGTCTGTCCGTAAAATTTTATTTGTAGCGACAACTCCTCTGAAACTTCTGGATGGATATTCATGAAACTTTACAGAAATGTTGCCCATAAAGTCTAGTTGATCCTAGCAAAAATTCATGTTGATGTGAAATCCAAGATGGCCGCCAGAGCTAAAAATAGAGTTTTAAAATACAAGTTTGTAGCGACTACTTCTTGAAAACTATAAGTGATATTGATATGGGACTTTTTCTAAAATGATCAGCATGACATGATGTTGATCCTTGTGAAAAATCGTTTTGATTCAACGTTAAACATGGCTGCCAGCAGCCACCTTTGTTTACATTAGAGTTATATAGTAAAAACTTGTAGCGACTACTCCTCTGAAACTACTTGGCGGATTGTCATGTAACTTTTCAGGAATGTTGCTCTTGATGTCTAATTGATCCTAGCAAAATGTCAGATCTGCCAGAAATTCACGATGGCCGTCACAGCTAAAATAGATTTTAAAAAAATAAGTTTGTAGCGACTACTTTTTGAAAACTATAAGTGATATTGATATGGGACTTTTTCTAAAATGATCAGCATGACATGATGTTGATCCTTGTGGAAAATTATTTTGATTTGACGTTAAACATGGCTGCCAGTGGCCATCTTTGGTTACATAGAGTTATATAGTAAAAACTTGTAGCGACTACTCCTCTGAAACTACTTGACGGATGTTCATGAAACTTCACAGGAATGTTGCTCTTGATGTCTAGTTGATCCTAGAAAAATTTCAGGTCGGCCGGAAATTCAATATGGCCGCCACAGCTAAAAATAGATTTAAAATAAATAAGTTTGTAGCGACTACTTCTTCAAGACTATAAGAGATATTGATATGGGACTTTTTCTAAAATGATCAGTATGACATGATGTTGGTCCTTGTCGAAAATCGTTTTGATTTGACGTTAAACATGGCTGCCAGCGGCCATCTTTGTTTACATAGAGTTATATAATGAAAACTTGTAGCGACTAATCCTCTGAAACTACTTGACGGATTTTCATGAAACTTCATAGGAATGTTGCTCTTAATGTCTAATTGATCCTAGCCGCCACGGTTAAAAATAGATTTTCAAAAAACAAGTCTGTAGCGACTTCTTCCTGAAATCAAAATCAATCAGTAGAGCTTCAAGGTCATTGACCTCTTGTTTCAAAGTGCATTTCTCCCTGGAAATAAACTTGGTTTTACAAATATTGTGTGTGTTTGAAAGTTCAAAGGTTAAATATTATTCTGATATCAAAATAAATGATGGATGATTCCAATTTCGGAATATTCTCTTCGATGAAAATATGTTGTCTTCGAAATAATAATAATAAAAAATAAAAAAAAAATAGCCTACCTACCGACCCGAATATTTTTGGAGCATGTTACCAGAAACAAGACTATTTTTTTTGTGGCCTAAGAAGAATCTGACTAATATTTTTATGCCTACACCACTACATCATGTACTTGTATGGTGTCCGTGAGAAGGCATGTAGCGTTTGCCATTTCCAAGTGCTCGCCCATCATGAAAAGTTTGAGTGTCTCCTCCCACCGTTTGCAACTGCTAGTTTCGAAACTTTACGGTATGCTTACCTCCGAATTACGGCCATTTTTCGTCAAATGTTACGTTTTTCGCCAATTGCTTTCAGTGGGGGGCATCCATGTATCATGGACATTTCTAATTTTGTCTCGCCTTTTTGAAGGAAAAAAGAGACATACCGTATTTACCGTATATGTTGGGACACCGTAAGGATTGGGACAACCTTGAATTTTAGAAAAATAATTATTTTTAGTTTGGGACATATCACAAATTTCATAAAAATTCCATAATTTTAATATATTTTAATTGGGACACAGGGGTTCCGTTAATGGCCGTACGGCCGTATATTACGCCCGAAAATTTGAGTTGTACGCCGAAAATTGAGATCAAAGACGTACACTAAACTTCCAAAAACATCAATGTACGCCGACTTTCTTTACCGCGGGCGTACAGCTGTCAGTGTCAAATTGGTTAAATCACCGATATAGCTCCGCCCATCGGGTCCAATTACATCCAAACGCTGCACAGCCAAGTTGTAAAGCGATTAAATTAACACCCACTGTGTTACTGTGACAGCGTTCGACAGGTGAAACCGGATGGATCCAGTTTTATTATGGGGTTAGCCACGTGTGTAAATTGAATTGTGTATTGTCATTGTAATTTGTGTCAAGTATTATGTAAACAAACATCGCTTCTGGGTTCAAAGAAATTCCGTAATATTTTATTTTTTTGGAAGTTCAGTGTACGTCTTTGATCTCAATTTTCGGCGTACAACTCAAATTTCCGGACGTAATATACGGCCGTACGGCCATTAACGGAACCCGTATTCATGTAAATGGCTCCGGTGTCCGATCGTTCAAACTAGAGGCTATGCAAACTATCATGGACGAGCCACATCTCAAACTCAAGGACCCAATCAGCATCAGGTGGTTGGCCATGGAGAGTGCCGTGAAAACTATTCACCAGTGCTATGGTGCTATAGTGATGTATCTACAGTCAAATGAGGGAAAGAACACTGTGGGGGATGTGATAGCCACTGGATTATTGAAAGAGGTGCTTCATTACAAGTTCCCTGCATTCACTGCAATCTTGGCTGATATTCTTTCTGTGATTGGTGTGCTGTGTAAGCAGCTTCAGTTAGAGTCTCTCGACCTGAGTCAGTTTGTTCCGATGAAGGAAAGTACGATTGGAAGGCTGGAGGGGTTGTCCACCCTGAATGGTGAGCATATGGACACTTTCGAGAAGCAGCTGACTTCTAATGGAAACAAGGTGTACTTCAAGGGAATTCAGCTGACTCACGCAAATGAGAAGAACAGTGTTGACAATATGAAGAAGGAGTACATAAGGTCTGTCTGTGAACATATCGACTCCAGAATGTCAACAGAATCATCCCCAGTTATGACTGCATTCAGTGTACTGGAGCCGCAGACAAATGAAATTCTGACAGAAAAGGAAACAGAAGACAACCTTCAGAAACTTAGTACATTCTACGATGTGAACTTGTCAGAGTTGAAAAGAGAGCACACAGGAGTAAAAACACTGCTGAAAGGTTCATACAGGAACATATCCTACCAGGCATTCTGCAAGATGGTGGCCAGAAGGCATCAACAGGAATATCCCATAATACACAAGATGTGCCACATGTCTTTGTGCATACCAGTGACGAGTGTTGCGTGTGAACGGGGCTTCAGCCTCCAAAACAGGATCAAAGTAAAGTCAAGGACATCACTTACTCCAGACAACCTTGATAGGCTGATGAAGTTATCTAACGGTCCCAGCCTAGAAGAATTCCCCTATGAGAGAGCCATCAGGCACTGGCACAGGGAGAAGAAAAGGCGTCTTGCGAAACTCTACACTGCAGCAAAACCAAAGGAAACATAAACCAAGTGTACTGAACAGTTTAAAATTAAGCAAATTTAGACAACAACACAAAGAGAGAGTGTTTACTGATATCAAGCTGTTGAGCAAAGAACAACATCAGCAACTGTGTATATATGTTTATTGTTAGTTTATTGTTAGTAAAATAAAAACAACATCAGCAACTGTGTATATATATTTATTGATAGTAATGTAAGCAACTCATAATAAAAACAATATCAGCAACAGTGTATATATGTTTATTGGTATGAATAACTATCAACCCAGACTACTTGGCTTCTTTCATTTTCCTTCTTTTCTTGTAACTTCATCTAAAGTAGAAAAAAAAGAAGAAAATTACAATATAGTTTGTGTTATTTATAGATGTCTATATGCCTGCTGCAGACTGTTGTACAGGGTCTTCAACATTACTAAGTAATTAATATAAGCAACTCCTACTCATAATAAAAACAACATCAGCAACTGTGTATATATGTTTATTGTTAGTATAATAAAAACAACATCAGCATCTGTGTATATATGTTTATTGTTAGTATAATAAAAACAACATCAGGCTCAGCATCTGTGTATATATGTTTATTGTTAGTATAATAAAAACAACATCAGGCTCAGCATCTGTGTATATATGTTTATTGATATTTATATAAGCAACTCATAATAAAAACAACATCAGAAAAAATTATTTAATAAAAGTTAATATGCTACAGTTTTGTTTTCATTTTCTACAATGTTCTTCAAACAATGAAAAGTGTTGATAATTATGATAATGATGATGACAGTCAGACAGATGATGATGATGCATTCAATGAAACTTAATGCAAACATGAAGCTATTTAAATTAATACAGTTTAATAAATATCCATAAATTATGTACTTTAAATGTTTTAAAAACACATTTAAAGAACATGAACTATGCATAGTTATTTAAATTGTATTAACACACACAACACTTCAAAGGGCCATGATTTTTGTTGTTGATGATGATGATGATGATGATGATGATGATTGATGAATCATGATGATGATAAATTCAATAAACTTAAAGTAAACTTAATACAAACATGAAGCTATTTAATATATTTTAATTTAATGAATAATTTAATAAATTTAAAAAATATCCATAAATTATGTACTTTAAATGTTTTAAAAACACATTTAAAGAACATGAACTATGCATAGTTATTTAAATTTTATTAACACAAACACTAATTCGAACGGTGATGTCGCGTTAAGTGTGAACTTCCTTAAATTTTCCCTTGAACTTCCAAAATTGACATGAAGGAAGTTTGAACTTCCTTGATTTGAAAATTAGTGGAACCCCTGGGGACAGTCACATTTTGGCCAACAAATTATCAAATTTAATGTGCAAATGCATCGGTAAATCCCGTAATTATACACACAGTAAAAAAAAAATTTATATAATAATAAAAAAAAAGAAAAAAGTATTAAAACATTTTTTTCCCCTGTTATTTGTTGAAAACAGACATATTTTAAGTTTTCCTGAAAAAATGTATATATATATTATTTTTTTTAGTTCCGAACACTGATACAGCAACCTGTGGGTAGTACCTGTAGTTTGTATAAGTTTGTTAAATCATTATTTCATAAAGCATTTAAATCATTACCTAATAATTACATCCTGATAAAACCTCCCTCAGGCTTATGTTATTTAATCCACACTAAGTCAGTTCACGCAACACTGATTTTACACACACAATTTTAACAGCTGATCAACAGCTGATTGCAAGATATTTCCTCCCTTTAGGCTATTTCAGAAATTCGTGTTTTCTGTCAATAGGAAGGTGTTAACTACTGGCTGGCTGGTTTATTATTGGTTTATTATGTAAACATATATATATAAAACACTATTTTGAAAGAAATTTTTTGATTCAGGTTGTCATTGATTTAATATTTATAAAAGTCGAAATAAACATGATAATTTTTAAGAAATGGTGACGCGCTGGCGCTGGAAAATAAAATTATTATTTATAATCCTCGATTGAATTTTATATATAAAATAGACCAACATGAGCTTATTCCACCTGTGTCCCCATCACTCAGCCTCTGCCAAGTTAATCTTCTTGCGTCCCTGCAAACCATCTATTGCCATGTCTTGCGTCTGCTTGGATCCTGCCATCCATGCGCGATTGATAAGCATTAGTAACATTATTTAAACTACTAAGATTATTATAAATAAACTACTATTGAAAACCTCGCCAAAAGGCCTAGTTGCCAACGGCGAGGAAAAATAAAACCTTATACTACTACTGTATTGCACTGTATTCAGCTATCTTCAACTATCGGAGAAAACCCTGGATTGCAAACAGGGTATAGTCCTAGATAAGTCTTTTTATTCGTCTTGAATTAAGTAATATTTATAGCATACTTTTTCGAGTATATGCGATTTATACTGCTTCTCGAGGGCCGCAGGCCCGAGAGTGCAGTATAAATCACATACGAGAAAAGTATGCTATAAATGTTTTGTACCTTAGAAATTGCCGGTAATTGACATTTTGATTGACAGGTTGTGTGTAAACTTACAACTATGCGCGTGTACAATGGAGTAGGCCATGGTATAACTGCGGAATCTGTCATTTATAGCACGGCTGAAATATACCGGCATTTATAGCACGGCTGAGGTTCAGATCTTCAGGTTTATGAAAAATATATCATAAGCAAGAACAAAGGAAAACCATTACACCTATGGTACAAGTATATAATAGAGCATGAGTTTTGCAAGTGTACGGGGAGATAATGCACGAGCGTTAGCGAGTGCATTATCGTCCGTACACGTGCAAGACTCATGCTCTATTGTATTTATACCACAATAACTAACATATGCTGTGTATATCCTCGGGTATTACACGATGCATAGTGACAGATTCCATTTAAGAGTTTGGAATTAGGTCCAATTAGACAAATAATATTTTGCATAAAAAAATGCAGGATTTTTTTAGTAAATGACAAAATTGTGATAATATGGTGTCAAAAAAATGAAAATAAAAATTCTATCACGTTTTATTTGCTTTTAAATCGAATTTTAAATTTCAGGTTGCTAATGTCATTTTTTGACGGAATATTTGACGGAAATTTTTATGTTCACAACTTCAAAAAGTATGAAAATTAAAGAGATTACCTTTATTAAATTAATAACCAAATTATTAAAGTAACAATTTATTGAAAACTGTATCAAAAGTAAGTATGATTTCTGCAAAGAATGTTTCAAATACAGGTTTATGCAACTTTTTTAGTGTTGATATCGTCATTTTTTGACGGAAAAATTGTTGCCAACATAATGTTTTGACGGAACAATGTTTTTGCAAACATCATTTTTGACGGATCAATTATATGATTACATAATTTTTTGACGGCACAAGATTTTGCTTACATTCTATTTCGAGGGAACAATATAAAAGAATACTTAAAAACCCATTCACTGCTTGTGTTGATAATTAGCTATGTGTATGTTGCCCTTAACCCATTAACTACCTATGCACATGCTATGGTGCTTTGTAACATAGTCCTAGGGTAGACGTTTTTTTACACTTCACCATATTGAGTTGGGGAAGTCTCAGAACTATGTACAGTGGATGTAAACATTCATTGTAGGTCCCTAAAATGGCAGAAGCTTTTTCCTACTTATTATATTTGTTCATGGCAAAATGTTGTATGGACTGACTAGTTACTGAAACTTCCCTCCAACCATTATCTCATCTCTCATCTCATCATGTTTTGCTTTTACACTGGAAATGGTTGGTTAACAAGGCTCCCCTAGCGTGAAGGGACCTTGGGGCTCACCATAGCTGCTGAATGTACATGCATATCATTTCAAATCACTTTCATATCGTTTTGTTAATCTTATTAATATCTGTAGATTCATATTAGTCCCTTCAAGTCTTAGTTACAGATATTTTAGTCTTGCAATGAAGTCTGCATTGGCGCAGTTGGTAATACACTGGACTTCAAATCTGGAGGTCCCGGGTTCGATCCTCGGCCAGGGTGTCCTTAGGCAAGACACTATTTCTCTAGCCTACACACTCTCTATGATGATTGACATGTATACAACATTGTGTCTCATCCAGAATATATCAAGAAACAACCATGTTTAACTGAAACTTTTATTGGTCATAACAGTGAACAACAAAATCAACTGGTTGACTTGAACAGTGCCGGCCGACGTGTGCCTATGGTTGAATATCGTCATCTGAAAATAAAGAAAGCAGAAACTAAATTTATTAGAGTCACCGAGTGAAAATGTTAGGAGGATAAATTTTAGCCTGCAACTTATCACTTGACACTGTATATCAGAAAATAAATTGCTCGAAAAGCAGAAATATTGTTTTCTCTTTAAAAAAATAATAAAGCCATGTTATATAAAATTATGATATTACACTAGTCAAGTTATGAAATATAAACCAAACTGTTTAGCTTTCAGAAAGCTCTAGCGAAAACTGTGAATGTAGCTTAGGATATCACAGACATTTACCTTTGAATTGATACAGTAGTCTTGTACCTCCGCACATTACTATTTCAGGTGGTTGAAGTTTGCAGTGTATGTCCTGATGAACCACTGTGTGTTGGATTTCGTTCAAAGTCCATAACCCTTTCTTCTGCCTACGGCTAAAAAATTTAACCCATGGCCAGCTGTCCACCTGAAAAACATTTGCCTAGTAAATAAAAAAGTCACCCACAGTGAGCCATGTTAGAGTGTGCAGAAAGCGTCCTCACACTAAAAGTTGACCTTTGAAAATATAATATATAACATACTGCAGGAGAGTAAGTAAGCCTCATCTGAATCTGAAATAAAAGCTCTCATTTAAAAGCTTGTTTATTAACAATCTGACTGGCTGTTTATATTGACTTCAAAAAAATCTTTCTCTAGCATTAACAGATGGTTTCCGAGTACACTGCATCTAATTTTTTCAAGATCATATATCTAAGCACAGTTTAAATTTGAACAGAAAAAACATGAGCCATTGACTGACCAGTCCTAATGAAAACAATAATTGAAACCTGGTGAAATGATTATGATATAGAAATGATAAGATGTTGCAACAACAAGATGAAACAAAGATAACATACATGTAACAACAATGATAAATCGAAATGAGCGCAATTTATATGTTTCAAATTGGTAGGAACGATATAAAACCAACAACTTGTATAAGTATAACCTGAATAAAGCAACTGTTCTACAGTTAAAATTCACAGTGACACAATGCGGCAGTTTCCAATCCAAAAGACCAATATATATATATGTTAGATTTTGTTAAATTTCTTTCAATTGGAAAAAAATATCAGTTTTTGGGAAAAAATAGCTTATAATATTTTGGGGAAAATAGTTTATTTCCAATTGGGGAACAGCCTTTAAAAATTCACTGTGAGTATTAACTATATATAAAACAATCTTGAGGGTCATGATGTCCCACAATAAATCACCTAAAAAGAGAAAATAAAATAACCAACTGGTAACTTGTATCAAGACTTACAACTGCAGGATATAAACACTTTCCATGTTGAACTAGGACATAGTCTCCTGTTGTAAACCTGGTTTAATAATATTTAACACAATTGTTAATGTATTTGAACTTAATTGAACATATTGACTACATATACAAGGGATGTCGTATTTATAATCTTGAAATGGCATGTATGACTCTTGTAAACAGAAACAAGAGGCCCAAGAGGGCCTGTATACGCTCTACTGATTAAAATAGTTTTGTGGCCGCAAATACACTGTTATCTACAATGACTGTTTGAGTCCAGCTGTTGATATTAATGAAATTTGGAAACATCCGAGATCTTATGGTCAGATACATTGTGACAAAGGCAGAGTCAAATAAAAAAGCTTGTATCAAACATTTTGCAGGTCATTGAAGTAGGGATGTAATGATACTCTGTATTACCGAAGTTGTTCGATTTAATTGCCATTTTCGGTGTTCGATTTGGTACGGTTTCCGTATTTTAGACATATCCAAAGGGTATTTCTTCTATTGGAGGAAGAAATTCATGAACAAAAATCAATAATGGCGACATCAACCATGCAGATGTTGTTTTTGATGAAGCAAATAATCAAAAGCTTCTAAATAATGGCCTAAAATTAAAAGATGCAGCTACAAATTATAGTTCTTGTGTATAAATTGGATAATTGTCACTACAACTTGCTATATAAAATCATAATGTAGCTAATGTAGCCAATATATCATATCAAACCAAAGTAATAGAATCGTTTGCAAAATGTACAGTACGTATCGTGAGCCAAGTGTATCGTTACATTGAAGGTATCTATCTAAGTAGAGTGTGATTGATATTTATAAAGGTTACTGAAACTTTTACTTTACCTTGACTGAATTTCTCGTCCTGACAAGCCAATATCATCACCACCAGCGTTGTCCGTCTCCTCAGTTTGATTGGGTCTGGGGGTGCTATCAGGTGTAGTCCTAGTGTCCTCAGGTGTGGGGGTGCCATCAGGTGTAGGCCTAGTGTCCTCAGGTGTGGGGGTGCTATCAGGTGTAGGCCTAGTGTCCTCAGGTGTGGGGGTGCCATCAGGTGTAGGCCTAGTGTCCTCAGGTGTGGGGGTGCCATCAGGTGTGGGGGTGCCATCAGGTGTAGGCCTAGTGTCCTCAGGTGTGGGGGTGCCATCAGGTGTAGGCCTAGTGTCCTCAGGTGTGGGGGTGCTATCAGGTGTAGGCCTAGTGTCCTCAGGTGTGGGGGTGCCATCAGGTGTAGGCCTAGTGTCCTCAGGTGTGGGGGTGCCATCACACGCGAGGGTGGGGTCAACGTCTTTGGTACCGTTGCTACAAAAAAGCATAATTAATAAACATTGCATAATGGACTCAAACTATTAATCATTTTGATGTTTTATTAAGATTCTTCCAATGTCAGATAGTCTATAAAACTATGAGTGTATTTAACATTTTGCAGGTCATTGAAGGTATCTTTCTAAGTAGAGTGTGATTGATATTTATAAAGGTTACTGAAACTTTTACTTTACCTTGACTGGATTTCATCACCACCATCGTTGGTTGTCTCCTCAGTTTGATTGGGTCTGGGGGTGCCATCAGGTGTAGGCCTACTGTCCTCAGGTGTGGGGGTGCCATCAAATGTAGGGGTGTCATCACGTGTTAGGATGGGGTCAACTTCTTTGGTACCGTTGCTACAATAATTCAGTTTTGTTTTATTGGGGTTTTATGCCGTTTTGAACATTATTTCAGTTATATCACAGCGACAGTTCACTTATTCATGATCCTTGGGTAAACAAACCAGTACTAAGCTAGAAAATGTGCCTTGCCCAAGGGCACTCCACCATGAATGTTGTGCCGTGACTGGGGATCGAACCCGGGACACCCGGTTTCAAATCCCTGACGCTAAGTAACCACTCGACCACGTTACAATAAAGCATCATTAATAAACATTGCATAATGGACTCAATTTATTAATCAATTTGATGTCATAGTAAGATTCTTACAATGTCAGATATTCTATAAAACTGAGAGTGTTAAACATTTTGCAGGTCATTGAAGGTATAGATCTAGATCTAAGTAGAGTGATTGATATTTATAAAGGTTACTGAAACTTTTACTAAAAGTACCTAAACTTACAGAGTAGTAAGGATGGTGTCCATCATGGTATCATCCAGGGATATATCAGCATCTTCTTCATTGAAGTCGAAGCCGTCCATCATGCCACTTAAATCTCCCATCGTTTCAGTGAAATGTGACAGTTGTGTGGTAGGTAAAAGTGGCACAAAGTGGTTAGGAATCCAGTGTTGTTGAACCATATCTGTTCGCGTGGTTGTCCACATTACTGTAACGCTTGGTTCATTGTGGTCACCTTGCCTCGGCAGTATAACTCTATTCAGCACCAGATTCACGGAACTCTGACCTATGTTTGGATACAGTGAACAGATTTTCTTTTTTAGGACAGAGCTTAAGGCAAATAGCTGCCGTATGCCCATATATGAACCTCTTTTACAGATTTTTACTGTCTCTTCTTCAAATATTTTTTCAGTGACTGTTTTTGTTACTTTGTTACCAGGTATATATTGTTCGGAAAACATGGTGTAGGTTATATCAAGGAATTTAGATTCATGTTCTGGAAAGTTTTCACCTCTGTTTAAATAATTGTTATCAATGTATAAGTCCGAGTTCAGACACTGTTCAATGGCTATTCTCACTCTCATTTCTTCATTGGCGCTTTCATTGCCAAATGACAATATGCTACCTGTTCTAGGCAAACAGTTGCCGTCAGCCGTCACATTCACTGGCAACATTCCTCCAGTGCGTATTTCTTCCGGAATAAGTGTCAGAGCTATCTGATCGGCTGTATATTTTCCGTCAGCAAAATTGAAATGACCGTCAACAGTTTCCAATGGATACTTGTCATTTATTTCAGTATGAAGGGCTGAGCTTACTTCTTTCAATTTTTCAAATCCTTCTGATCCTGATAGTTCCATTGTGGTTAATAATGAACTGAAATACTGCTGACGTTCATTTTCTGCATTTGATGTTTCTGGTTTTTCTTTTGATTGTTTCACTATTTTACCTTTCTTTGGTTTTTCTTCTGATTGTTTCACTGTTTTACCTTTCTCTGGTTTTTCTTCTGATTGTTTAACTGTTTTACCTTTCTTTGGTTTTTCTTCCAACTGTCTTGTTTTACCTGCCTTTGGTTTTTCTGATGTGGACTTCTTTGATTCACCTGCTGGAGTTTTACTTGACTTTGTTTGTTCTATGAGGGTCTTCTCTTTATAAGTGTTCACATACTTTGAATTCAGACAATCAGGGTTGCCAGCTTCACACTTCATGCAAAAACACGACAGATTTCGAGCCTTGAAAGTGTTTCTGGTTTAAAGATTCAATGCTTGGTGGATTTTTCGAGTGTCCTGCACAGTCTGTGCTTTCATTATTTCAGATCTCTCTCTGTCTATTTCCCCTAATTTCACTAAATGAAATGTTCTTTTCGAAAATGGTGTGTCTGATTCCAAATTTTTCTTACAGTATTGGTACAGATCCTCTGCATCATTTATAACCGTCTGATTAGCTACAATAGCTCTGTCAATACACCGATTCACAACGCCGGTTTCAGCATCACATTCACTTTTTCCGTGTTCAGAACCATAGTAATTTCGATTGATAACATCACTTGAATCTGCCAATTCAGCAAACGGTCCCTTTGATTTATATTGACAGCTACATCCATCGCTAAAGATGACTTTCCTGTTTGGTTTGCGGGCTCCAAGTTTCTCTTCAAGTTCAAGATCAACTATCTCCTGAAAATGCTGAACTGCATAATAATCATGGCCGTTATCCTCTGAGATCACTATACTTGAATTTCTTACTAAACCAGTGTCTGCCTTGTAAAATGTGATGATTGGGTGCATTGTAATTTGGCCAGCTGTATAGAATGCTCCCTTGATTTCATCTTGATATTTGATTTCTCTATTCTTTGCAAAGTCCATGATTTGTAAAATGTCACATGTGGGAAGTTGATTCTTGATTTGATTGAACTGAGCAATTTGCCAATGTGCTGTGTGAATGTGTTGGAAATAGCTAATTGCTTGAACTGGTCTCTTAAGATCATTTTCAACAAACTCCTCTAAGCATGCCTGCTTGTTGCCTTTCTTTGTCACAACCACTCTCTTGCGTTTGCCGTTTTCTGTCTCTCTGTACTCCCATCTTGTCCATGTTAATTGTTTATCATCTGGGACAGTACGATAATAATTATTCAAAGTATCCATATAGTTCTTGCAATCCCTACAGTTAGCATTGATGCAATCAGGCTCGTGATATCTTTGGCCATCACGTTTTGGGCAGAGCACAATATCTAGAACATCAGTTTCACATGTTTTTTTCTTGTCCTTGTCAACAACAGCTCTACTCAAGCAAAGCATTTTGTAACGTACATTAACGCAATAAACACAACAACAAAATTCCCTATCAGAAACACTCAATAGACGAACATTCTTTGTCCGCAATGCAGCAAACTTGCCACTGCTCACACGTTTTGTTGGATTTTCAGCTAGATATTTTGAATGTGCTGCTTTTAGAGATACTTGCATCGCATACCCCGGTCCATCCTTTGTTGTGTATCTCTTGCCTGGCAAGACTCTGGAAATATCTTCCCGAAGAAAAAATTTCTGAATCGAATTTCTATCAACGTGCGATTTTCTTTTCATGATAGAACCGTTTCTATACGCGATATGTCCTGCTCTATATTTTTTGACTAAATGCTCAGCGACAATGACCGAAGAAGACTTCGAACTTTTCAACATCTGTTTATTAGCTAGTACCTTTCTGGCATATTGCACACTTGCAGTTGACTTTGAAATTTTCAGCTGTTTTAGAGCTTCTACTTTCCTTGGTGATGCTTTGGACAGCAAATTATCCACAACTTTCGCAAATTTTGTTGGTGATTTAGGTATAATTTTCCTTACTTTTGAAGTTATATTGTACTCTGTTTTTTTAGACGCAAACGGACTTCCTGTTGATGTTGATACAATTTCCTTTAAGTTCGCTGATTCTTTTCTATTTTTCTTTTTTCTTTCTCTGTCCTTCTTTCTTATCCACATCTTTTTTTGCCAGGTCATTTCCTGTCTTTCTTTTCTTTTCTTTTGTCTATTGTACTCCCTTTTTGTTTCAATACTGTTCCTTGTTTGAGGTTTAGCCTTTGTACTAGGTGTTGAACTTTTGATGTTTATCCCTTGTTCTTTCTTTCTCTCCATATACCTGTGAATAAGTTTAAACAAGAGCTATTTATAAACACTTACCTTGCTAAATGTGTTAACCCTTTTCCCTCATATACATGACAATTCTGCAGCAGACGACTTTGAACATAATTTGTCAAAAAATGGAAACTCTCTTTAATTGAATGGATAACCTATGACTAAAAGTGGAAAACATTGTGGCAAAAGGAGAAATTGCTCGTTTTGAGCAATTTCTTCTTTTGTCACTATGTTTTCAAAAAGCCGTCTGCTGCAGAGGCGTCAGAAAGTGTCTATATGAGGGAAAGGGTTAAGAATGGTTTCGAAAGATTTGTACTAGACTAGTGACCAAGTTTTAAACCCCACATGATCTAGTTTCAAAATTGACCTAGATTTTATTGACACAAACAATTTGAAACAAAGATATCACAACAGAGTGGTCTTGACGCCCACCATAGACCCATTTGTGTATGTTCCAAATTTCAAGACTAGCTCAAAATCTGTAATTCAATCGGCGATATTTTAATCTGTTCTATATGTGACTTTATTATGTCTAGGTTACATTTTTGTATGATGCAGCTAAGTGAAGTTTTGCCATGTGTTGTGGTCCATTTCAGTGTTTAATATTCTATGAAATGTACTAAATTCATTGCTAGATCTTACTGACCTTTTTTGTCTGCGTCTCTGCATCTCATTTTGATGTGCTTTTTTGGCTTTAGATTGCTCATTTCCTTTTTTCTTCTGTAACTCCCTTTTCAGTTCCTCACGCTTCTGTTTGGCTGTCACCTTCTGTTTATCTAGATATATTCTGTACCTTTCTGGATCTTCTGTTTTCATTTTATATCGAGACAGGGCAGACTTACTCTTGTGAGTTCCTGAAAACCAAACATATCTTTCTTTATATGTCAGCAAAATGAATTCTGGACTAGAGCTCTTGCTTCTGAATGAAGCATAAATTTTGTATCCCACCATGATTAGTGTTTATTCTAGGAATTTAGGCAGGCGTGGTATTGTTTCTCAAAAAGATTTTTTCAACAAAAATCAAAGGGTGCAATTCTGATAGGACTTCTTGAAAAAGAATTCAAACCTGGTTTTAAATAGATATTAATTATGATCATACATATATATTTTATGATAGGTTGTTGAAGGTTGAAATAAACTTTGTGAATTAGTCTGCAATGGCTCAAAAGGCTAATTTTCACAAAGTCGTGTTATTTAACAGGTTGATCTGGGTCTGTTTGGATTAAAGTTAACTTCGCATGTGGACTGCAGCTCATTTATAAGGTAAACAGAAAATATAGTGAGGAATAGAAACACTTTTTTACCTGACTTACTGTCACTAAGGCTGTTGGTGTCATCACGGACCGTGTCTTCCATTTCAGAGGTCTATGTCTATGAGATGAGTCTGAAAAGTTGGGAGAAAACACAATTCTAAGTTTGTTTGTGAAAACACAGTTCTAAGTTTGTTTGGATTTTTGCCGCTTTTAACAGGATACATGCCTGGATAGGAGATTTTGTTGACTACCTTAGGTAGTGTAGACGTTAAACAAGAAGGTAATTCAAAAGGATGACATTCACAACTTTAAGTCTGTCAAAAGCTGATGTTCACAAAATTAAGGGTCACAATTGTTTGTACAATGGGTTGTAAAGTATCAAAATTAACTCTGGTGTTAAGCAAAACACTAAAACTTGCAAATCATACAATAACTGGCCCTACCTACAAGATTAAACAAGTTTATTAAGCTTTTGTCTGTCAAAATGACTTTAGCAACTTCACAAGAAATGACGTTCGCCTCATTTGTCTGTCATTATATGACATTCACAACTAAAAGTCTGTCAAAAGCTGACATTCACAACGTAAATGGTCACAATTGTTTGTACAATGGGGTATTAATTTTCAAAATTAACCCTGGTGTTAAGCTAAAACACTAAAACTTTGAAATCATAAAATAAGTTGCCCTACTCACAAGATAAAACAAGTGTATTAAGCTTTTGTCTGTCAAAATGACATAAGCAACTTCACAAGAAATAACGTTCGCCACATTTTCCTGTCATGATATGACGTTCACAATATAATATCTGTCAAATCCTGACATAAGCAACAGAAATATCCGTCACAAACATACGATCGCAACTAATTATTCCGTCAGAAAATGACGTTCATTCATGCACATGGGTGTTTTTCGAAATAAACCGAAACTATCGAAGAGATCACCTGTTGCCGGCGAATCAAATGCATTTCTGACCTCAAATACAAAATATTAGTGTCCCAAAATGACGGGAATCGATAGAACACAACCTTTTTGGAGAACGTCATTAGTTGCGAACATAAAATAAAGTTGACAGACACGATTAAACTTAAAAAACTAACCTAAATTATCTCAGCGTCTCACCCGCCAGCCATTTTGAATCATGCGGCTTACTTCGGTTTTTACCGCAATCAGCCAATCAGAATGAATCAGCGGGTAGTAACCCTCTAAGACGGTGCGGGATAGGTTGAACGTCACTAACAAAAATTGACAGAAATTATGTTCGCAACTTTTTTTTTTAGAATTTCGCGAAAGTCGTATAAAAATTATCGATGGTGACATTTGTTTTAACAAGGACAAGTTGTTCCTATCTAACTTAGATTGCCTCATTAAACATTCATGCTTACAAGCTTGAGTTTCTTCACATTTTGGAAACGTCACTCGATTGACAGACGCGCAGTACGATGCGTACCAAAAATAAAATCCATAAAATGTCTTTCATTAATCAAACTAAACAACAGAAGATGTTATTTTTTATAATTGCAAAGTATTTATATCAATAATAAACCGTACTTACCTAGGATGTTGGTCTTTGAATGGAAAAAAAATACCAGGTAATTAACATGGTGTAAACGCCGGGACATACATTCCGTCAAACTAACGTCATTTTGTGATATACAAATCCAGTTTTTCCCCTCAAAATGTCCGATTAATGGAATTTAAACAATTTTTTTAAGAACTATTTTCAATACTCTAATTCACCAGGCCTAGTAAATAAAGATACATTACAAGGTCTTTCAAATTTTAAGCTTAAACAAAATTGACGGACAAAATGACGTTTTCACAAGTTTTAAATGGAACCTGTCTATAGTGTGTATTTAGGCCATTGTGGTATAATGGAGAATAACTCCGCTTCAATGTAGAGGATTTTCTACAGGGGCATTGGGATAGTGCATAATTCTTAGGGTTAATCCTTATAATATCTTTTGGGACACTGAAAAAAATAATTATTTTTTGAAAAGATATAATTTGGGACATCAATTTTTGTAATTAATATATCCTGTCCCAACTTATAGGATAAATACGGGTGTTGCTTTTCCGGCGGCGGCGGCGTCAACATTCAAGTTTTGCGTTTAGGTCATTAACTTACTAATTTTTAGGTTCAATATTTTGCGTTTAGGTCACTTTTGCACAAACCACTAGACCTTTCAAACTTTGCTTATAGTTGTATCTTGGGTGGTACCTGGCAACGTGACAAAGCAAATGTGGAAGTGACCTTGACCCTCCAAGCAAAGGGCAGATAACTTAATAATTTTTAGGTTCAACTTTTGCGTTTAGGTCACTTTTTCACAAACTGTATGCACTAGACCTTTAAAACTTCGCATATTGTTGTATCTTGAGTGGTACATCGCAACGTTACAAAGCAAATGTGGAAGTGACCTTGACCTCCAAGCAAGGGCAGATAACCTTATAATTTTTACCTTCAACTTTGGCGTTTAGGTCACTTTTTCACAAACTGTATGCACTAGACCTTTCAAACTTTTCTTATAGTTGTATCTTGGGTGGTACATCGCAACGTGACAAAGCAAATGTGGAAGTGACCTTGACCCTCCAAGCAAAGGGCAGATAACTTAATAATATTTAGGTTAAACTTTTGCGTTAAGGTCACTTTTTCACAAACTATGCACTAGACCTTTAAAACTTTCCTTAAAGCTGTATCTTGAGTGGTACATAACAATGTGACAAGGCAAATGTGGAAGTGACCTTGACCCTCCAAGCAAAGGGCAGATAACCTTATAATTTTTACCTTCAAATTTGACGTTTATGTCACTTTTTCACAAACTGTATACACTAAGACCTTTCAAACTTTGCTTATAGTTGTATCTTGAGTGGTACATTGCAATGTCACAAAGCAAATGTGGATGTGACCTTCACCATCCAAGCAAATAGGCCTTGAGCCAGGACCCAACATTTTCGATATTGTTACCAACTCAAGGGACAAATTCTACCATCACTTTTTGAAAAGAGCAATGTATATAGATTACATTTTTCCATGATAGCAATCTGGAACAGGTAGCTTATATAAAAAAAAAATCGAACATTAATAGGTTATCATTGTAGCGCTTTCATATAAGTTTTTGATGTTTATTTTTAGCTCTATTGATGAGAGATCAGCAGAGCTTATGCCGTGGTGCGATGTCCGTCGTCCGTCCGTCTGTCTGTCCGTCCGTCTGTCTGTCCGTAAACTTTTTTTTGTAGCGACTACTCCTCTGAAACTACTGAATGGATTTTCAAGAAACTTTACAGAAATGTTTCCCATGAAGTCTAGTTGATCCTAGCAAAAAATTCATGTTGATGTGAAATCCAAGATGGCCGCCAGATCTAAAAATAGGTTTTTAAAAAACAAGTTTGTAGCGACTTCTTCATGAAAACTATAAGTGATATTGATATGGGACTTTTTCTAAAATGATCAGCATGACATGATGTTGGTCCTTGTCGAAAATCGTTTTGATTCAACGTTAAACATGGCTGCCAGCAGCCATCTTTGTTTACATACAGTTATATAGTAAAAACTTGTAGCGACTACTCCTTTGAAACTACTTGACAGATTTTCATGAAACTTTACAGGAATGTTGCTCTTAATGTCTAATTGATCCTAGCAAAATTTCAGATCGGCACGAAATTCAAGATGGCCGCCACAGCTAAAAATAGATTTTTAAAAAAGAAATTTGTAGCGACTACGTCTTAAAAACTATAAGTGATATTGATATGGGACTTTTTGTAAAATGATCAGCATGACATGATGGTTATCAGAGTCAAACATTATTTTGATTCGACGTTTAACATGGCTGCCAGTGGCCATCTTTGTTTACATAGAGTTATATGATGAAAACTTGTAGCGACTACTCCTCTGAAACTACTTAACGGATTTTCATGAAACTTCACAGGAATGTTGCTCTTGATGTGTAATTGATCCTAGCGAAATTTCAGGTCGCCCAGAAGTTCAAGATGGCTGCCATGGCTAAAAATAGATTTTCAAAATACAAGTTTGTAGCGACTACTACTTGAAAACTATAAGTGATATTAATATTGGACTTTTTGTAAAATGATCAGCATGACATGATGTTGGTCCTTGTCAAAAATTGTTTTGATTCAACGTTAAACATGGCTGCCAGCGGCCATCTTTGTTTACATAGAGTTATATAGCCTCTCACCCCTCCCCCCCAGACTTGAAACTTTTTTATTTTATTTTATTTTTTACGTATTTCTTTGTTGTTTTAGTCAATTCTTACACATATAATTATGTTGCCCCCCCCCAACCCACTCCCGCCCTCAACCCCCCCCCCCCCCCCCCCCCATCCCCCCACCCACTTGAAACTATTTTTTTTTACATATTTCTGTGTTGCTTTTGTCAATTCTTACACATATATGTTGCCCCCTCCCCGCAGCCCCCCTCCACCCACCACCCCTGCCTCTCACCCCCTCCCCACCCCACACTTGATTTTTTTTTGTTTTTACATATTTCTTCACTGTTTTAGTCAATTCTTACACATATATGTTGCCCCCTCCCCCCCGCACCCCCAACCCACTTCCGCCCCTCCCACACACCCAACTCCCACTTGAAACTATTTTATTTTTTTTACCTTTCCCGCCTCCCCCACTCCCCCCCTCCCCTCCCCATTTTACACATTTCTATGTAGTTTTGATCAATTCTTACACATAGTTCTGTTGTGCTCCCAACCCCACCCCACATTGTTGTAGCCTTGTTTTCTGATGGTATATACTAGCTATAAATGTATTATTCTCTGAAAAATCGAATAGTCGAGCTGCGCTGTTCTCCGACAGCTCTTGTTGATGAAGTTACGGCCCCTTGACATTTTTATTTTTAAAATTCTTGTCGGCGCTACTCCTCCTAAAAGGCTTGTTGGATTTCTACAAAATTTGGCAGGAAGCCTCAGTATGATGTCTAGTTGTGCAAAGCGTGGAATATCAATAAAATCTTGGACAAGTTCAAAAACCAGCTAGATATTGTTAGAAACGACAGGTTATGGCCCTTAATGATTTGTTGAAAAATGCTATATTGTATTTTCCTTTGTTAAATCTGTAGTTACTTCATGTTTTATCTGATCTTTACCATATTTGTTTAGAATTATAATATAAGCCCCAACCCATTTTTATGAAATTTCATTCATAGAAGAAGTGGGACAAATTAAAAAATACCCATGCCAGACCACAGCAGACTTAATGCCCATGATTACCAGGTGAGCGATCTAAGGCCATCCTATCCCAGTTGTTTTTGCAATGTTTTAAAAAAATAATGATGGGAATTTTATGTCGACAACCCTTGATATAAGAGCCGTTTTAGCCAGTAGAGCATCCACAGGCCCTCTTGCGCCTCTTGTTAGCTCTACTGGCCGAAGGCCAGCAGAGCTTATGGGATGGCGAGTTGTCCGTCGTCCGTCGTCCGTCCGTCCGTCGTCCGTCCGTCGTCAGTCCGTCGTCCGTCCGTCGTCCGTCTGTTAACTTTTGCCTTGTGAACACTCTAGGGCCTTCATTATTAATCAAATCTTTACTAAACTTTGCCAGTGTCTTTATATCAATGAAAGCTCGGACAAGTTCGAAAACCAGTCAGATCCGATGAATTTCACTGGAGTTGTGGCCCTTGTTTTGCTGAAAAATGCCATATTAAGCCTTGTGAACACTCTAGCACCTTCATTTATTATTTGATCTTTACCAAACTTGCACAGATTGTTAATATCAATGAAAGCTCGGACAAGTTCGAAAACCAGCCAAATCAAATCAGTAACACTGGAGTTATGGCCCTTGTTTTTTCTGAAAAATGCCATTTTCTGCCTTGTGAACACTCTAGCACATTCATTTATTATTTGATCTTTACCAAACTTGCACAGATTGTTAATATCAATGAAAGCTCAAACAAGTTCGAAAACCAGCTAAATCGGATCAGTAACACCAGAGTTATGGCCCTTGTCTTTTCTGAAAAATGCTATTTTCTGCCTTGTGAACACTCTACGGCCTTCAATATTAATCGGACCTTTACTTAACTTTGCCAGTGTCTTTATATCAATGAAAGCTCGGACAAGTTCGAAAACTGGCAAGATCGAAATAATTTCACCGGAGTTATGGCCCTTGTTTTGCTGAAAAATGCCATATTAAGCCTTGTGAACACTCTAACACCTTTATTTATTATTTGATCTTTAGCAAACTTGCACAGATTGTTAATATCAATGAAAGCTCGGACAAGTTCGAAAATCAGCTAGATCGGACGATTAACAGCGGAGTTATTGCCCTTGATTTAGTTAAAATTGCTATATTTGGTCTCATTAAGGTGATAGGGCCTTCGTCTTTCATCCAATCTTTACCAAACTTTACCAGATTGTTTATATAAATGAGAGCCAGGACAAGTTCGAAAACTAGCAGGATCGGACCATTAACAGCGGAGTTACGGCCCTTGATTTAGTTACAAATGCTATATTTTGCCTCGATAAGACTATAGGGCCTTTATCTTTCATTCGATCTTTACCAAACTTTACCAGATTGTTCATATAAATGAAAGCTTGGACATTTCGAAGATCAGCCAGATCGGACCAGTAACAGCGGAGTTATGGCCCTTGATTTAGTTAAAAATGCTATATTTTGCCTCGTTAATTCGATAGGGCCTTCAACTTTCATCTGATCTTTACAAAACTTTACCTGATTATTTATATCAATGACAGCTCAGATAATTTCGAAAACCAGCCAGATTGGACCAGTAACAGATGAGTTATGGTTCTGATTTAGTTGAAATTGCTATATTTTGCCTCGTTAATTCGATAGGGCCTTCATCTTTCATCTGATCTTTACCAAACTTTACCTGATTGTTTATATCAATGACAGCTCAGACAATTTTGAAAACCAGCCAGATCGGACAAGTAACAGATGAGTTATGGCCCTTGATTTAGTTAAAAATGCTATACTTTGCCTCGTAAAGACGATAGGGCCTTCATTTTTCATGCGATCTTTATGAAACTTTACTAGATTGTTAATATCAATGACAGCTCGGTCAAGTTCGAAAACCAGCCAGATCGGACCAGTAACAATGGAGTTATGGCCCTTGATTTAGTTAAAAATCCTATATTTTGCCTCGTTTAGACGATAAGGCCTTCATGTTTCATCCGATCTTTAAGAAACTTTACAACATTGTTAATATCAATGAAAGCTTGGACAAGTTCGAAAAACATCAAGATTGGACCATTTACATCGGAGTCATGGCCCTTGATTTTCTGAAATATGCTATATCTTGGCCTCATTAAGACGAAAGGGCCTTCATTTGGCCGGATTTCATTGAAACTTTGCAGGGATGATCAGTACCAAGCCTAGTTGTACATAGTCACCGTGTTCCAGTTGAATGATTTTGGCGGAGTTTTAGCCCTTTAAAGGTTTTAATACACAAACTTTGTTCTGACTAGTTCTCTTGAACCCCTGGCCGGATTAAACGAAACTTTTTAGGGATGATCAATTCTATGTCTAGTTGTGCAAATCATCGCCGTGTTCCGGTTGAATGATTTTTGGCGGAGTTGTGGCCCTTTAAAGGTTTTAATACACAAATTTTGTTCTGATCTACTTCTCCTGAACCCCTCGCCAGATTTCAATGAAAATTTGCAGGGATGATCAGCACCAAGCCTAGTTGCGGTTTACAGATATTTGGCGGAGTTATGGCCCTTTAAAGGATTTTGATACCACAATTTTTTTCTGGGCTAGTTCTCCTGAACCCCTGTCTGGATACAGACGAAACTTGACAAGGATGATCAGTATCAAGCCTAGTTGTGCATATCTTCGCCATATTTCAGTTGAATGAATTTTGGCAGAGTTGTGACCCTTTAAATGTTTTAATACACAAAGTTTGTCCAGATTAGTCTCTTCTGAACTCTTTGCCAGATTTCAGCGAATCTTGGCGTGGATGATCAGCACTTAGCCTAGTTGCACCTGTCATTGCCATGTTCTGGTTGTATGATTTTTGAAAGACTTATGGCCTCTTATACATAAACTTTATCTTGAGCCAGTAGAGCGTCCACAGGCCCTCTTGGGCCTCTTGTTTTTAATAGAATGGCATTTTGTTGTTAAACAAATGCACTTAGATGTCATCTCAGCAAAAGGAAACGGCAAACTCCGTTGTTTTTAGTTACTAAAATGTTTACAAACTTTCATTTAAGCACCATTGACGTTTTTATTTTTACGTCCAGCCCCCATTAGGCGAGACGTGAATCAACAGATTTCTTATATTGGAGATTTTGCCATCCAAATCAGACAATTCATATTTTCGCTCTTGATCAGGAACTTATTTCTGTTTTAAAAGCATACACAGTCACAACACACATATTTTTCATTGAAATACATACATATACATTCGTTTGAATATTTGAAGCTTGACTAGGTTGAAATGCTTTTTAAAATCCTCACTCTTTTTTTTTCTTTTTTTGTGTTTTTAACTAAGTGTAACTACCTTCAAGTTCATAGGCCTTGACCTGTCTGTCAGCTTACTATGTACCATATATTTGTCAGCAATATAATTATAAATGTGCAATATAAAGACCATTATAGGATATATTGCTCAGATTAATGATAACTAGATCAAATGAATAGCCTTGGTAGTTGTATATTTAATATAATAGATTAATTACAGTACACAATATTTAAAAAAATAATTGCACGCTTTCACTGAATGTGTATTTTAAATGGACACAAACATGCTTTTAAAAGAATTGATCAGTCATTCAAAAAAAAATTGTTCTTCAATTTATAAAATTTTGTAATATCAATATAACTTTAAAGTGGGTACATCAGGCTAAAAGCTGGGTGGAGGTGTAATATAGCGATGTGAAAATATCTAACTCAAGAATAGTCTTTAATATGTATTTTATTAAACAACTATCTAATTATATTTCACAATAAAACTATACACAGTTAAAAACCAGAGTAAATATTCAACTTTGATTAAATGTACAAGTTACAATTCGTAAGCAGTTCTAACGTTCAAAATTGCGAGCTTAGCAGTCAAAATGAATCTGAATTAATATCTATCAATCTGTAAGAATCTCCGTAAATCTGTAAGAATCTCCCCGAATGAAGGCAATCTCGTATCTTATATAGGGTGGCTATGTCCCACCTCTTTGACTGTCACGTGTACCCTCGACCATGAACTCTAACCTCCGAAACTGATTCTAGGACGGCAAATTTGGGGTTGATCGTACAAATCTCCTCTTTTTGGAGTAAACAAATTATTTAGCTTACTTTCCAGACTGCTGGTACGGGGTATTTATATAATTCTCCCAGAGTTGCCCCGGTCATTCCATTGTTTCCACAGACAAACCTCTACTTAGACTAAAGGTTATGGTCATACTGTTACTAAATATATACTTAATTGGATTAATTAACTTTCATGCGCATCAGTCATGAACTTTCAGAGGAAATGGTCAAACCCAGGTCTCTACACAAACAACGTAATTAAGCTACTTCTGAGACAAATGACATGCCTATACCATCACGAGGTGACTCATTGTTAGTGCAGTGTCTGATATTTCATAAGTGTTTCTTGATGGACAGAGGCCGTGAATGTATGTTGGTCACCTAGTTTTTCATAGTACATGTAATGACCAGCCATGGGTGCAATATAATAACTTACTTTAAGACCTCCCCAGCTCACTATAAACTGAGGGGGAAAGGAGTGGGGGTGCTTTCTCATCATTCAATACAGATTGCAGCAAAAACTAAATTGTGCCAATAACAGTAATGCTGAATTACCACAAAACATTGCTATCCTGTAGCACTGTACCATACATGTACCTATTTTCACAGGTTTCCACTATGGCATATTCACGTGTGAGAGTTGCAAGGGATTCTTCAAGCGTACTGTTCAGAACAAAAAGACATTCCTATGTCACAGACAGGGCGAGTGTGAGATTACATTGGAGAATCGGAAGAAATGTCCAGCGTGTAGATTCGCGAAGTGTCTCGTCATGGGTATGAAACTGGAGGGTAAGTTATGTATTGATATCAATACTATTTCAAGATTTTAACATGTTTTGCATTGGTGCTTAGCTCAGTCTGTATATCTATAATTAGAGTCCCTATCCCACCATCAACAGTTACATTTTGCAGATATACACAGTGTCTAAACCCACTGACTAACATATATTTTGAGAATCCAAACTCTATAGACTCAATATAAACAGTTTAACTACCCAGGCCAAACCCCAGAACTGGAGCGTCAAATTAAGAGTTAACTCATAATTCATTCTACGCATTTTCAATCACTGGTATTTTAAGAACCTGTGAATAAACTTACACATTTAATAAGGCATAAATATACATTATTATATGACCAACACCTGGATAGAGTTTTGATAAATGATTTTATAGCACATTTTAGCTGTAATTGGCAGGTTAGTGTTAGTGTTTTCAGTCTTAAAATTAACCAACTAGCCCGAAGCCCGGGGCTAGTAAACTGTCATTCGGGCTAGTGATTTTTTTTTTAAATTATGTAGTCGGACTAAAGGAAAATGTATGGGTTTTCATTGAGTATATATAACAATATAATTAAATAGAAGATAACATGTAACTTATTGCATGTGTTGCTTGATTTAAAAACTGTGTGCACTCTTAGTTCTTCATTGGACCAACAAATGATCAGCCACTTCGACTAAACCACCTGAATTTTCTTTAGCCATTTGGATTTATTCAGCCACTTTTGGCTAAGTTTTTTTAGCCACTTTAGCAGAATTTAATACAAAAACTTCTGATTAAATATTTGTATAACTTTCTTATCTTATCATCAAGTTCATTAATATCCTATAATTCTAGAATCATAAGAATCAAGTAATTTCATAAAAACTGTGTTTGTGCCACTAGAATGTGCGCGTAAAACTCAATTCAATTTTCATGTTCATTGGTTAATTACGCCTCGGTGGTACCATCCAAAGTAGAAGATCAAGTTTACATCCAAGGTAGAGTAAGACCACAGTTTCTCCTCCGACTTAGTAGAGATGAACAGAACATGGGGGTGAGTTTTTTGTAAACTCACTTTGCATTGATGTACTGGTGTGTCGTGAAACCAATCGATCAATCTAGCAAGCAAGCACATATATTTACCCATGATAGATAAAATGGATGACACAGTAATCAATCTGTTTTTTTGTGTCGTCGCATACAACTCAAAATAAATGGCCTGGTTTCAGTGCGCGAAAACAGATGACAATGTAATATTTACATGTTGTTTACACATACGTATCATGGGCTACTTTCTGTTTTGAATAAAAGAGTTACAAAGTCATTATTTTAGCTAAAAGGATGTAAATTTTTGTATGAGAATGGTTATTACCATTTTGATAAGAGTTTACGTCTGTGTTGACTATTTTATGCACTGTTTTATGTTGTTGTTGAAAAATGCGACTTTTTCGGCGAGCTCTTGTTGGGTTTCTAATTTTCCTCCAGAATAGGCACACCAAGTGACTTGCAGTTAGACATCGCTATTAAAATAATCTGTATCTAATATAAAGCACAAAGGTCATAGCTCAGTCTAAAGCTTTTAGCTCTTCTGTAAACACGGGAGAACCCGTCAATGATTTTTCAAAAAAACATGGCCGCGACCACGACTTTCACTAATTTCGTCACTTTCGCCAATGCCAGCCGTCAGTTTACATGGGTCAAAATGACTCGCCAAATTGGCGAAAGCACTTGACAAATGTTTCGCCATTCGCAATTTGTTTTCGCCTATGACAAGTGGCGAAGACAAATGAAGAGACCAGGCACTGCTATAAAGAAAAAAATTGGCCCATGACAACATTTTGTCATCAACTTATAAAAACTCATAAGATTGTAGTTTACAGCAATAGTTTTACGATATACATTGTTTAACATGTTAATTGAACCAGCTATAAAATAATCTTCCTGGAGACCCAAGCAACCAAACCTCTATTAACATGGCTTCTAGGCAATGTGTCTTTTAGTCGAAATACATGAGCGCTTCATGCTCATGAACAGACTCGATAAAACCGAATCTGCTACTTTATTCTCTTGGTTGTGTGTGTTGCTTCCAAAGGATCTCCCTTATCAGTATTTATTAATACACATTCAACTGCATTTCAATAGTGTTATTTTTACTGGTTCTTTGGGACCCTTGAGCCCCATGTAGGTGTCGTTGAAATAGAATACCACTTAAGCCAATGCTAGAGGGCACCTGGGGTCTTCCTCCACCAGTAGAAGCTGGAAAGTCACCGTATGACCTTAGCTGTTGGTGCGACTATAAAATCCAATTCAATTCAATTCAATGCTAGAGCTTGTATGAGGTGTTGCTTCTTACATTACCTCTCATGAACAGACTCAATAAAACCGAGTCTGCTGCTTTATCTCCCTTATCAGTATTTATTTATATATAACATATATTCACTCTCGGTGGGTAAGTTAGTATTAACAAGGTTTAAAGAATTCAAGAAATAAGCAAAAAAATAAAAAATGATGAACCAGCCACCAAGGCTAGAAATATCCATAAACATCTTCATGAAAGCTAAAACTATATGCAGTTTCCGCGAGAGCGCTTTTCTTGCGTTTTTGACGCACTAAAATGATTAGCGAATTGACATAAATCAGCTTGTGCGTTTTTCCTGAGGCAATAAAATTGACTAGGCTAGCAATGAAATACCCGTCAATTTATCGTCGTAATACTTTCTTGAAAAGCTTCAAATGTAAGGAATCATGACTGAACTTATTTCTATAATTTCATTTCAATTTACTTTATTATGCTAATCAGAATTAGGCTTTTGTTATGTTTCATTATGTTGTTCATTAGCTCTAGCTTATGGGATGGCGAGTTGTCCGTCGTCCGTCCGTCCGTCGTCTGTTAACTTTTGTCTCGTTAAGACGATAGGGCCTTCATTTCTCATCCGATCTTTACCAAACTTTAACAGGTTGTTAATATCAATAAAGGCTCGGATAAGTTCGAAAACCAGCCAGATCGGACCAGTAACAGCGGAGTTATGGCCCTTGATTTAGTTAAATATGCTATATTGCTATATTTTGTTCGTTAAGACGATAGGGCCTTCATTTTTCATCCGATCTTTACCAAACTTTAACAGGTTGTTAATATCAATGAAAGCTTGGACAAGTTCGAAAACCAGCCAGATCGGACCAGTAACAGCGGAGTTTATGTCCCTTGATTTAGTAAAAAATGCTATATTGGTATATTTTGTCTCGTTAAGATGATAGGGCATTCATTTTTCATCTGATCTTTATCAAACTTTACCAGATTGGTAATATCAATGAAAGCACGGACAAGTTCGAAAACCAGCCAGATTGGACCAGTAACAGCAGAGTTATGGCACTTGATTTAGGTAAAAATGCTATATTTTGTCTCGTTAAGACGATAGGGCCTTCATTCTTTATCCGATCTTTCCCAAATTTTACTAAATTGTTAATGTCAATGAAAGCTCGGACAAGTTCGAAAACTGGCCAGGTCGGACCAGTAACAGCAGAGTTATGGCCCTTGATTTAGTTAAAAATGCTATATTTTGCCTCGTTAAGATGATAGGGCCTTCATTTTTCATCCAATCTTTACCAAACTTTATCATATTGTTAATAGCAATGAAAGCTGCGACAAATTTGAAAAACAGCCAGATTGGACCATTTACACAGGAGTTGTGGCCCTTGATTTTCTGAAAAATGCTATATTTTGGCCTCAGTAAGACGAAAGGGCCTTCATTTGGACGGATTTCAGTGAAACTTTTCAGGGATGATCAGTACCAAGCCTAGTTGTACATATCATCACCATGTTCCGGTTGAATGATTTTGGTGGAGTTAGTCCCTTTAAAGGTTTTAATATACATTCTTTGTCCAGACTAGTTCTCCTGAACCCCTGTCCAGATTTAAACGAAACTTTTTAGGGATGATCAGTTCCAGGTCTAGTTGTGGAAATCATCACCGTGTTCCGGTTGAATGATTTTTGGCAGAATTATGGCCCTTTAAAGGTTTTAATACACAAACTTTGTCTGGACTAGTTCTCCTGAACCCCTTGCCAGATTTCAACGAAACTTTACGGGATGATCAGCACCCAGCCTAGTTGTGCATATCATCGTCGCGTTCCAGTTTACCGATTTTTCGCAGAGTTATGGCCCTTTAAAGGTTTTAACTGACAAACTTTGTCCAGATTAGTCTCTTCTGAACTCCTTGCCGGATTTCAGCGAATCTTGGTGGGGATGATCAGTACCAAGCCTAGTTGCACCTGTCATTGCCGTGTTCTGGTTGAATGAATTTTGGCAGAGTTATGACTCCTTAAAGGTTTAAATACACTAACTTCATACAGACTAGTTCTCCTGAACGTCAGGCTGGATTTCAACAAAACTTGGCAGGGATGATCAGTTAGTACCAAGCCTAGTTGAGTATGTCATCGCCATGTTCCGGTTGAATGATATTATACATAAACTTTATGTTTAGCCAGTAGAGCGTCCACAGGCCCTCTTGGGCCTCTTGTTTTACAGTGATTATAATGCCATCATTGTGGCCCATGATTGGATTTTTTTTTTATTCATTCTTGGTCTATTTTTAGAACATTAAACTAATGTCTGTACTTTCCGCGTTATTGTCGTCATCATATCGACTGTGTTTGTGGGTCTGAGTAGGTAGACGCTTATATAAAAACACTAGCAAATAAAAACGCGTAGATGATCTTGCATGATACGGCCGCTAAAATGGCAGACAAATTAACCCAAAATAAAACATTACGCCGGTTAACTTCCTTTTTTTGCTGACCAATCCACCGAAGATGTCTAATCAACTAGTAATACATGTTTATCTGACATCACATGGTCTATTCATCAAAATGCGTCCAAAAAATATGACCCCTATATTTACAAATTGACCCCCAGTATGACCCCTAAAAAATTGAGACCTGCAGAAACACTGTATATGTACAATGTATGCATGTGGTTTTGAGGTTGATTTTAACAATCTTTCATTCATATTACGACTGTGTCTGCTTCTAGTACTCAATGAACTCAATGCACAACTGTATAGTGCCTGGAGCAAAATCTACCTTGTATTACCGGAGTTCTGGCTCTTTTTCCGTCAAATTTTATGTTAAAATATCGTGTCTATCTCCTCCAATATTTTTCAACCGATTGTTTCAAAACGGATGCTTACTAGGGATGTGTATCGGTCAAAATGATCGATACAATATTTGGAACCATATGAATAGTAAGAGTAGGGCATGTTTCCAGATTCCTGTGTATTCTTTCTCTCTCTCTGGGGTGGCTCTAAATAGTTTTATTTATGGACAGTGTTCCTTTAATACAGGTAAGTGGGAAACATTCATGGTTGTTTACCATATTACTTCTAATACGAGCTTTAAAAGGCTGTATAACTCTGCCGAAATGAAAGTCAGAGTTATTGGTCGTGGATAACGACGTTCCTTGTTGTAAGATGAAGATGTGTTGAGGAAAACTATGAATGCTAACCTACTGAATGCTGACAACAGTGTTTGACCGCATTAACAGTTGCTATGAACCCTCGATTTTGTCAAGATGAAAATTACTTGAAACATGTATGATGGACATGTCACTTAGGCAAGGCACCGTGTTGCACGCAACTCTTGTTTGATCGATATTTTGATCGATAATAAATATCATGAACAGCTACGCACCCCTAATGCTTACCTTTGATGTCAATATGTGCATATCGATTTGGCGTAAAAATCAACCTAGTATTAGCAAAGTTTTTATTGACCTGGATTCAGAATTTTCTGTAGGAGCTGAAAATTAGACATACGGCCTAACAATTGTAACAAAAAACAGGGGTAAAAATTGGACCTACCCTACTTGATATTTTTTGTCATGTAACTCTAACCACACAATTATTTTGTTGAGGCCTAGTCCATGTTGAACAGATTTTCTTTCTTCTGTTTTAGCAATCAGACAAGACAGAACAAGAGGAGGTCGCAGTAGTTACACTGGGTTATCTCCCCTGGATGAAGCCAAAAGAAAGCGTCCAATCAAAATAGTCCAGCGCCGACCCAGTCTGAACTCGCCACAGCCAAGTGACAGTAGGCTGGTTACGGTGCTCAATTACGGCGACCAGTCCGCCTGCAAACCATTCGTTCCCCAGATACTGACTGATATTATGAACTTGGAGTCGCTGTTGTGCGACGACGATATTCCGGCTAATATATCGGGCGAGGAGTTCTCAATATCGGACCCTAATGTGTTCTTGACATTATTGCAATTGTGTGAACTAAAGTTGTATAAGATTGTGCGCTGGGCTCGGAATTTACCGTATTTTGCAAACATTTCAGTAAGTATTGTAGATTTCAATGAATGTTTAAGGCAGAAACCAGCCAAACACTCTGGGACAATGGTCAGTTTGAAAATGACATGGTTGTAAAATGTAGTGTGGTACTGCTAGCTTAAAGAAATGTCTTAAAATAACACATTTGTGTAGATCTAGGTATCCCTTTAAATCATATCCAGGGGTCAAACACTGCCACAAGATGCTGGGTGTCCCTTTAAATCACAGCAAAAGGTCACTTCCACATGATGCTAAGTGTCCCTTTTATTCATAGCCAGCGGTCAAACAAATCCACAAAGTGCTGAGTGTCCCTTTTATTCATAGCCAGCGGTCAAACAAATCCACAAGGTGCTGAGTGTCCCTTTTATTCATAGCCAGCGGTCAAACAAATCCACAAGGTGCTGAGTGTCCCTTTTATTCATAGCCAGCAGTCAAACAAATCCACAAGGTGCTGAGTGTCCCTTTTATTCATAGCCAGCAGTCGAACAAATCCACAAGGTGCTGAGTGTCCCTTTTATTCATAGCCAGCAGTCAAACAAATCCACAAGGTGCTGAGTGTCCCTTTTATTCATAGCCAGCAGTCGAACACATCCACAAGGTGCTGAGTGTCCCTTTTATTCATAGCCAGCAGTCAAACAAATCCACAAGGTGCTGAGTGTCCCTTTTATTCATAGCCAGCAGTCAAACAAATCCACAAGGTGCTGAGTGGCCCTTTTATTCATAGCCAGTGGTCAAACAAATCCACAAGGTGCTGAGTGTCCTTTTATTCATAGCCAGCGGTCAAACAAATCCACAAGGTGCTGAGTGGCCCTTTAAATCATAGATAGGGGTCAAACACTTCCACCAGGATTAATATTTTACGAAACAGTTAATTAATCTTGTCTAGAAAGTGTCTGTCCCACATTTAGGTATCTGCATCAAAGGTCAAGGTCATAATTGAAATTCAAAAGTCAAATTCCCGACGTTTAACACAACAAGAACTTGTGTTAATCTTCGGGAATTTGACTTTTGAATCTCAGACATTCATAGAACTTGTTGACACAGATATATGTATATGTCCGTTGCTACTAGACGATATATGTCCTTTACTCTGCCCCAGTTTATATTCCTGCTTCAAAGGTCAAGGTTAAGCAACTGTTGACCTCAAATGAAAAACTAATTGGGTAAATAAATTACCTATGGTGAGTAATTCCATCATTCATCTCGGATACAGTCATAACTAAGACAAAAAGGATGGAGACCTATTCATAACGATGTGCGTCCATAGTCTCTTTTCTCATAGAAAACATCGACATGTACTTTGATTATCACATGGTAAAGTGAAAAAGGTTGTTTCATTTGCTCATACAAATAAATTGATTAATTTGATTGGATAATATTGATACTCGGTCAAGTGTTGCGTCGTAAACTTTTATTGTTGAAAATTGCCTTGGATCATTGCGTGCGTTACACAGCTAACGTCTCTCAATGCATATACATGTACACACTTGACCGTGATGTGTATTTCACAGTCAGTTTGACATCTGGCTTGTGACCAGGGCTTCTAAAATTTTAAAATGCAAATCGGTCCAGGTTTTTAACTGCCGTAAGAATCGCACTTATTTTGAAAAAATCACTAAAATCGCCGTACCCCACCCACCATGTCAGCTGCACCATGATTTTTTTCCGTTCAGTCATTGATATAGAAAACTATTTAAAATGTATGTTTGTATTATATTTGTATTATTTATAACTTACTTTATCACAATTTGTACATTTTAATGACTGACATCATGTCTTCGCTTTACTGAATGAATAATTTTCACTCAATATTAAAATTGTTGATCATTTGAGGAATTGAACCGGAAGTGTCTAATAAACCGGGTAGGTATAAAACGCGGACTAACACGCGCGGACTAGCGGATTATATAAGATTTTACATAAATTTGAGTAATATCGTTTTTCATCAATTAGCTTACTTAATACCAAATGTTACGACTAACGCAAACAATTTCGGTCCGACTTAAAAAAAACGGTGTCAGGTTTGATCACTTTCCTTAATATTATACTTAAAGTTATTGTAAAAAAAAATCAAACAAACAATTAACACATCTCGGTATTTTAATGACGCAGACAAATTTCAGTCCTAGCTTTGGCCACTTAAAAAAACAAACCGACACAAGCAAACAGGCTAACACCTTACGACTAACGGTATATCAAAGAAATCACAGACGGTATCACTCAGTTCAGTGAACCGACAGCTTTCACTGATCACACATCAAAGGCGTGCTACATGGCTAGACTCTTCCGGAAAACTCCCTACTATCGGTAATGGTTTAGTCCAAATTGACCAAATTGACCCACTTTCGCACAGCGAGTGACAAACAATCGTGTTATGGATCAAAGAATATTGCCGCAAGGCATATTTTAGGTGTGAATAGGGATTTTGAAATTCAAGCACCACGGTGCTTAAAGACGCTGTGGAGAATCCTGGCAGGTTTGAACGAAAAGTAATATTTCAAATTTCATTTTTTCAGACAGACGACCAGATACTGCTACTACAGAACTGTTGGTGTGAGTTACTTGCCCTTACCATGTGTTGGAAGTCCATCCACCTAACAAGCGAGATTGTGTTCTTCCATGGTCAGACCATTGACCTGGACAAGGCGAATACCCTGGAAGTTGGGGAGATGTTCACGATGTTGCTGTCCGTCGTGGAACAGTTCAAGCGTCTCAAGCTGGACAACTACGAGTGCGTAGCACTGAAGGTTATCATTCTCATATGCCCAGGTAATTATTAGCCCTTGTTTTCCATTTTGTTTTCCATAATCTTATAAAACACTGATCTTTTCTTTTTATACGCATGTAGGGATGTATTATATTGTAACGTCTGTCCTGCCGTCTGTCTGAAAAATGATTGTGGCTAATAACTTTCAAAGTATAAGCTCCACAACAATGAAACTTTGTACTCCTTTGGTTCTCCTGAATCCCTGACAGATTTCAATGGATGATCAGTACAAAGACTAGTTGCGCATATCATCGCGCGTTTGAATAATTGTTGACGGTGTTATGACCCGTTAAATGTTTTAATACAAACTTTGTCCAGACTAGTCTCTTCTGAACTCCTGGCGGGATTTCAATGAATCTTGGAATCAATACTAGTTTGAATGATTTTTGGCATATTTTTTACCCTTTCCCCAGTGGGGGAGACATCTGTTTTTACTAAAAACAACCTCTAGTTTTGTTACTGAATTAAATGAACTTGGCAAAAATAGGATGGTTTGCCTCTACCACAAAAAAATTGTCTGTAATATATGGCCTATTATGTGCTAAAAATGGCGTAAAACACCATTTAAACAAACCTTTCTGATACAACTTTTTTCAAACAAAGCATCCACTTCGGGGAGCATCTATCGATTCTGCCAATATTCCTGTTATCTCTGCCTGTGGGTTACTGGTGAGATAAGATTTTCTTGCATACCGGACAACTGAAGGAAATCCGTCATTTTACCGGGGCTAGATATTTCCATCTCACCTTAGGGTCGAGTATGCAGGGAAACATGCAAAACATTAGTAGCTGGTGGCGGAAAATAATCTATCATGGGTATTCGGTTCAGATAGGGAATTCCAACCTCGGTATAATTGTTTTAATGGGAACCTCGGCAGAGCCTCCGTTCCGATAAAAACACATACCTTGGGTTGAAATTCCCTGTCCTGAAAGATTCTTATATTCAAACACACGTAAGTAGGAATATCATCTGGTATAAAGACGATTAAATGGTCAATAAAACTAGAAATGTGTCCATAGGACATTGATGCCCCCGGTATAAGTTACCAGAACTATGAATTCGTCAAAAAAATGATAAGGTACAAGTGGGTAAATTGAATTGAATGTTGTTTAACGGCTCATCAACACAGTATAGGTTATTTAGAGCCGCCCCAGAGAGAGGGGAAGGATACATAGGAATCAGGGAACCTGCCCTACTCTTATTATCGAATAGATTCCTATGGTTCTTTAACGTGCTCAGACCGATAGACCGATACACGGGACCACCCGGTTTACGTCCCCATCGGACGGACGGGGCTAAAGGATAGTGTCTTGCCCAAGAATACACCGACGAAACTCAGTGGCACCATGGAGGATTGAACCCGGGGCCTCCGGTTACAAATATGCCGCACGCGGTACAAATGGGAGAAGCAGTGGTGAATGGATAAAATAATAGATATACAATGTAATTATATGTGTTCAAAGTCAGTATATGCAACAATAAATTTGTGTATGAAAAGTATTTACATATATGATAACTCACTGTCCCATCATATTTCATAGCACTGTGACCATCGCATTTGAGATCACTGTCACTGGCATATCACATCAGATATATATGATAACTCACTGCCCCATCACATTTCAGAGCACTGTCACATCACATCAGATATATAAGATAACTCACTGTCCCATCACATTTCAGAGAACTATTGCGGCACATAACATCATAAGAGCACTCACTGTCACATTACATCACATTTCAGAAATCTGTGATGGCACATACAGACCCAGTTGCGTTCAAGTACCCCAAATAAACGGAAAATGAACGCAGAATGAACGCAGAATGACCGCAGAATGAACGTTGCACGGTCTATATTTTAAAAATGCATTTCGTTAGTTTCGTTAGTTTTCAGCCTTCAGCGTTTTAAAAAACGAACGATGAATGCATTTTTTAAAACGCTGAAAACGAACGGAACGAACAATGAATGCATTTTTTAAAACTCAAAACGAACGAAACGAACGCAAATGCGTTTTTGTATTTTGGATAACTTTCAATATTATCCTTTTGAGTACATAATTGAAGTCTCGATTTAAACGAAGTGCGTTTTGCAGTAACTTAATATAAAGAAATACACTGTGTAAATGGTGTTTTTTAAGCAAGATTACACACTTTCATTTTTACCGATTTAAAATAGGATATGTATTTATTGTGTAGCACAAATTTTATATTATTTCATTATAATGTTGGTAAAATCAGACGGCATATTTTTATATAGATGAAAATAACATAAACCCAGAAGAAAACAGAATCATTAATGTGCAGCACCAAATAATGTCAACCAAAGGATACACTCTTCAATATGATCACAAACATTAGTTGCCGACTCGTGATAAGAACCGCATGGGTGGATACCATGCGTAGTTTAACCCATTTCATTCTGCAGGCAAATCTGATAAGTACTCCTGTAAATCTGAACAGTTTTGTGGTTTCTGCTGCTGCAGCAAATTACATTTCGGTGATGTTAGTAAAATGTGGTTTACTTCGTCAATTTTGAAAATAAATTAACAAAACTATATATCATTATGTAGGTATTTAAATTCCCTACACAGTGAAATAATTTTAAAAGCCATATTCATGCAAAAACTAATTAAATGAACATAAACATCATACGTGAGCATGCGATTCTGGTCAAAATGTTGTCCTACCTTATTTTCACCCAAGTTTTCTGTAAGATATATTCACCTTTTCTCTGATAACCCAGTGTGTAGATTGTAGAGAATTTTAAGTAATTTCTAGCACTTGCTGAAAGAATCTTTAAAATCCATAGAGAACTTCAAAAGTTATACTGATTTTTATAAATTTGGTCGAATCCTATGCGTATCGAAGTCTCAGTGACCAACCGTTCCCAAAGATCATCTTCCCACTCATACTGAAGGAATAATGGGTTTTTTGCTTCTTCAGGGTACTGGAAAAAGCACCCCATGGTCTAAATATTGTCTGAGATGGCATGGATGGAAGATTTCCCTAACCCACATTCCTCCTGAAACCAAACGTTTTCATCATTACCATAATCATCCAAGTCAAAATCGGCAAAAAAAAAGTTGAAGTTCATTTGGTCTAAATTCATTTGTTGTTTACAGTTTCCTCTCGCTAAAAGTTGTCCAAAACATCGTCTTCTTCATCCATAAACTATAATTCGTCATGAAATCCCACATAAATGTATCTCCCTTCACTCGGTACATAAAATCTATCATCCATAGTTACCGATTCACTCGAAAAAATCTAGGAAATACACGCAAAAAATAGCCGAAAAACATTTATTTTTTCACTTCCTGAAGTGTTTAAAATTCCCAAACAATTTTATATTTACTGCGCATGCTCATTCTGCCTTCTATCTGAAGAGTACCCACAAAGTAATGACGTTTTATACGGGGTTTCCACATGGAAAACGACGACATGTCAACAACAGTCAAAACTACTCGTGGACGGGTATCCCGAATGAAATGGGTAAATACGCACGCACGCGTATCCCGGATGAAATGGGTTAATCATCAGAAATGTTGCGATTGGTAAACGCTGAACGAACGCAAATGCATTTTCTCTGTTTGTGCATTTAAACGAGCGGTTTTTTTCCTTCTTTGGACGGGTTCCCAGTCGCCAAAAAATAGCATTTTTCCCAATTTTGAGGGGGAAAAAAAAAAAAATCCCAATTCCAGATTTTTCTTCCCTAAATTGTAAAATGTTTTAGAATAATCTTCTTAATAAAGTTTTTTACCAGGGTTTTCGACATTTCTTCTGCTTTTCTGTGTAAATTGAACAAAATACAAAAATAATTTTTTTTCCCAATTCTGAGAAAAATCGCGCGTTTTCCCCCAATTTTGAGAAAAATCGCGTGTTTTTTCCCAATTTGACCGGTCACAGACCCATTCCCAAAATGGTGAAAAAAAACGCTGTAAACGCACACATTATGCGGTCGTTCCGTGCATATAAATAAACGCATAGTTTCGTTTGTAAACGCTGAATGCATTCAAAAATGCAAATGATTTGCATTTTAAAAAATGCATTCATAAAAATGAAATGCAAACGGAACGCAAACGAAACGCAAACGGAATGCATTTTTGGGGTACTTGAACGCAACTGGGTCTGTAACATCATATATAAGAGCACTGTCACTGGGACATTAATCACATTTCAAAGAACTTTCACTTTGTATTTTGTCCTGTTAAAGAAAAGAAGAGACATAGGTGTTGCCTTTTGGGCGTTGACGAAGGCGTCGGCATTCAAGTTTTGCATAAGTCACTTTCTCAGCAGGTGTATGCATTTTCAAAATTTGGTTATAGTTGTATCTTTGGTAGTACATCACAATGCGTGTGTGACCTTCACCTTCCAAGTAAAGGGCAATTAACTTTTTACAAGTTTTGCGTTATTGATGTATAATGACTCAAAGCACTGTAGGCAAGACGGTTTTAATACATGGATTTCTTGTTTTTATATTAGACTGTACTCGCAAGGACCCTTACAAAAGTTATTGAGTGGAACCCAATTTGTTGCAGAAAATTATGTCGAAAAGGGGCCACAACTCCTGCATAAAATGACCAATGTTGACCAAAATCAAACTTGACCTGTATTTTATTATAACAAAGTGACACACCAAATATGAATACAAAACATGGACCCTTTCAAAAGTTATTGAGCGGAAACCAATTTGTTGAAGAAAATTAAGTCGAAAAGGGGCCACAACTCCTGCATAAAATGACCAACGTTGACTAAAATCAAACCACCTGTATTTTATACAAAGTGACACACCAAATATGATTTTAAAACATGGACCCTTTCAAAAGTAATTGAGCGGAAACCAATTTGTTGCAGAAAATTAAGTCGAAAAGGGGCCACAACTCCTGCAGAAAATGACCAACATTGACTAAAATCAAACTTGACCTGTATTTTATAATTACAAAGTGACACACCAAATATGATTTCAAAACATGGACCCTTTCAAAAGTTATTGAGCGGAAACCAATTTTTCAGACGGACGGACAGGGGTAACACTTAATGCCCATTTCGGCATTAAAAAAGGACTGGTTGTATCAATTGTCAGTAACCTTCAACCACTGATCAAAATACCTAGGCCTTTTCTGATTGCTTTTGTATATAAAGGCAGTACATATTCACAATTACATCTATGTTTACAGACATCAAGGGCCTAAATGATGCGGACAAGCTTGGTGAACAGCAGGCCAAGGTGAGTGGTGCCCTGGAAGCCTACACCAGCAGTCACTACCACCAGTCGCCCAACAAGTTCGGGGAGGTCATCCTGCGTCTCGGCGAGCTGTCGCGCATCAGCGGACTCCTGAAGGAGCATCTAGTCTCCTGGATGCCGCCCAATACGACGTCGTGCGGTCTTCTGTACGAACTTCTGAAAGGAGAGAATATGAAAGATCTTGTCTGAATAAAATCATGTAAACAACGTTGTGTAAAAGGTGGCAGATAAGATCTCGCTTGTATACTTCTGCGTGTTAAGGATAGATTGATCATTGACCACAAGTATTGGCCAGTATTGGCCAGAAGTTGGGTGCTGAAATGAGATGGGAACCATTTGCCAGTTTTAATATTTGGATGAAAGGGTAACAGGCTTGGAGGGGAACCATTATTCTGATGTTCCCCCAGAGAACTGGGTACCAAGCTAGAATGTAAAACTTAACGAGAGCTGGATACCATGTTAGAATAGTCACTGTTTTGGTGTTACTCTACAGACAAATGGGTACCAAGCCAGTGTGGGAACCATTTTCTGGTTCCCTTCAGTATTATGGGAAACTGTTGAGGTAATCTATACATTGTGCTGAATGTTTCAACCAAAGGTTTTTCAGTATCTACATGTACAAAAACACTTTTGCCAACACTTACGTAAATTTTATATCGTTAGGACTGGCATTTTTAGTGGCAAAACAAAAATACCATTGTTTTGAAAATTGGTTGAAAATAAATATTTTACTGCTAAGTTCTTCTTGATAGGGCTTTTCCTTTGAAAATTCCTTGCCAGGGCAGCAGAAAATTAGAAATTTTAAATTACTTTAGTTTGCTTTAAAGGCAGTACATCAGGACCTCAGGATTCATGATTCTGATAGGGCGTCATCAAAAAAACTGACCAATCAGTGACCAGAAATAAGACATACCAATACATTCTGGTAAGAGTGATTCTTTTAAACCCTGCATATTTCATGCACATTCATGCAAATGTCTCTTTTTAAAATCAAAATCTTGAAAATTATCGTCTTTTACTCTGCCAAAGATTTTTATTTTACTATAGAACTTAAGGGTAAAAACCGAGTAAGTAACACACATTTTATCACCTACTGAAAATAATATACAATCTCAACATCTCTGCAATGAAAAATTATGAATTGATATTATTCCTAGAACTGTTCAAATACATTAATTACATGTATCTTAATTGTTAAAAATATACTTAAGACATATAACATCAAAAGAAATTGCACGGAACATTTAAAACGACCCGAAGAATATTTCCCAACTATTGTGACGCACCAGGGATAGCTATTTTAAACTTGGCAGTAAAATAAATCACAATATATTGCAAAGCGAGCATCATTGTGTAGATATCGCCGATTTGCTCCGCGTGACAGCTGTTTATAACTTGGAGGTTTCTCTATGGACTTTAAAGACTTGCAAATTATAATTTTTAATTATTGCGCATCTATATGAACTATTTTACGCTTTAAATTGGTCATTTCATACTTTATTATGTTTAAACAAATTAGGCCCCAAAGCCTGATGAACTCCCTTTAACATTGTGTGATAAAACGTTCATATTGTCATAATTTGGATTTATCCAACACAACTATTTTTGGATAGAAATTATTAAAGGGACACGTGGCACTTTCGATTTGTTAGTTTTCAATATAACTTGCATTTTGAAATCATTGATATAAATTATTCTAATAGTTTAATGCAAATGTTTTTTACATATATATAACTTTTCATAATAATGCACGAATAATATATTCAAAAATTTGGTAGAATAGTGAAGAAATTTGAAGTCTCCAGTTTTTATCTAATTATATATACAAGCAGTTTTCCAAATGTAGCAGGATAACAACTGGGTGGTACTAATGTACAGTCCAGACTCGATTGTACCTATACCTTTAGGACATCCTATTGGTTAAAACGTGGAGGCACTATACCACATAAATTTACTGTTCCAGTCGTTAAATTATCACAAACAAGGGGATTAAAATAAAGAAATAACACAAGCTGATGATGTACTTTATTCCAAAACGAAACAAAAATGAATATTAAATGCATTTATTTGTTGTTGTATATATTTACTGGTACAGGTTTATATGGAAAATGTTCAGCAGTAACCAGTTTATCCCATACTTCTGTGGCCGACTGCCTTCTTGTTGCTTTCCCAAAACTTAGGTAAAACACAGTTAATCTTCACCGAAACATTCTGAAAAAGACATGAAATTGAACTCCCATATATTATTCACACTCCATGATTTTCATAAATTCTGGGAGTAAAAAAAGTGTGGATTATATTCAGGCGAATACGGTAAACCTTAGAACTACAACACGCACTTTTAATGCGTTAATAAAACTCCAGATTGCCATAAATATTGAGCATTATTTTGCAATAAAAAGGTCCTATCAAATACAACTTGCATTAGTGAAATTTTATGCTCGACCAACTTCAAAAAGTATATTATTTGTATTTTAATACCACAAAAAATGTCTCTCAGCAAATATATGTATATCCTACTGAAATTGTACGTGAAAAGCGAAAACAAACTTGGGCAGAAAGAAGCGCACCCAAACAGTGTTTACTTTATCTATCATATCGTATGCTGTCTTGCGTTGTTTCAAGCAGACACATTACTTTTGTTTGGAACATCCATATATGATTGTAAAGATGGCGTAATATTGTAAATATCACATCCTCTTGAGGGTGCCAGTGGATATGAGAGACTCCTCGGTCAACATTATCATTTAGAGGGTTGATAATATCCACTGGCACCCTTAAGAGGCTGTGATATTTATGTTATTATACAAACAAATACTCCTAATATACTAATATACTCGATAATGAAGAAAAAATAGTTGTTGTTGTTGAAAAAAATTATATATTTTAGAAGTGAGCTTTTTAAAAAAGCTAGCGGGATGATATTTTGACGCTATCACCCGCTATGACGCAGTTGAGGATGATGGCTCGAAATATCAACCGGCAGGGTATGGGGATTTTACATGGAGTGTTTACAGTGAGGTATAATAAGGTTGCTAACATACCGTTTGATCGGTCCAAATCCACAATATCAAAGGATTGATTGATTGAATTGGATTTTATAGTCGCACCAACAGCTAAGGTCATATGGCGACTTTCCAGCTTCCACTGGTGAGAGGAAGACCCCAGGTGCCCCTCCGGGCAATTTTCGTGCACGGGCGGGCACCTGGGTAGAACCACCGACGTTCCGCAAGCCAGACTGGATAGCTTCCTCACATAAAGATTCCTAGGCCCCTGAGGGATCGAACCTACAGCGGTGAGGGGCAAGTGATTTCAAGTCAGAGACGTTAACCACTCGGCCACTGGACGCCCCTAAATATCAAAGGAGTACCGGTAGACTGATTTAAATTGGTGTTTTCTCGACCTTTTCCACATTGGAAACCATATGAAGTTCTTCATAAACAGTATTACAGATGTTGCCAATATTTATTGCATATTCATATGTCAGTCGCTTTCGTGGTCACCTCTCGCCGCTTCAGGTTCGAGTCCACTGGTAGCTTGACTTCTCGATGTACATGGAGTATGAGCCTGGCATGTTCATATCCTGTTAGGCGCCATATAACCTTTCATGTGTTGGTGCGCCTAAAAAACCCAATTCAATTCAATTCGACTTCAAGTGAGAAAGTGTTGATTCTTACGGATGGGGGGAGTTATATAGTACTGGTTCTACCTAGGAATAAGTGAGTGGTCTGCCTCCACCACAAAGAAAACAACCGTCATACATAGCCTAAAATGTGCTAAACAACGACAGTAAAACACCAAACAAACAAACATATTGTTCATCTTCATCATCGTCACCATCATATCTTTTGCAGCATGTACATGTAAAAGCTTGAGTGAATTGTGACACATAATGATGTAGGCAGCTATACTTTACTTAACATGCTTAAGAATAAAAATTAAGCGGGTTTATATTGTCCCATATCTAACTTAGTTTATTAAAATACTCAATGCTGATTGGTTATTGAATGTAGGTTGTGAGATTTTGTATTTTGTGCAATCGCTTGACAAAATGTCTCGTAATACATAAAAATACATGTCGGATATAGAAATAATATATTCCAAGCAGGTATATATTGTGCGAGATCAAAACTTTGTGTTTTGGAGCATGAAACCCATCGAAATCTTCGGCCTGTGGCCCTTGATATCGATGAACTTCAAGTCCCGCCCACCAGGTAGTGATCTGGGACAATATAAACCTGCTGGAAATACTTTATTTCTTAAGCGGGACTTGGAAGATCATCAATACCAAAGGCCGCAGGCTCTCGGTTTTGATGTGTTTCAAGTCTCAAACTTCAGGTTTTGATCTCCCACAATATAGACCTGCTGGAAATACATTATTTCTTATCCGACATGTATTTTTATGTATCGTGAGAGGTTGCACAAAATACAAATTCTCACAACATTTTATGCCTATCTCTCGGCATCAAACGAGAAGAATATACAACTTCATCCTATTTAAATGCGTTGATGGAATGTAGCTTCACTTAAAACAACGCATTCTATAGCATTGTCGTCTTGCATTTGACTTTTAAAATAATGTCTCAACGGTTAGCGTGTTTTCTGGCTTTCAAAATGACCCGTCTTACCGGTTATGTGTACGACGTCAGTGGTATTGTATAGAAATTTTAAGACCTCCCAAGTAACCAATCAGCATTGAGTATTTTTACAAACCATGTCAGATAATGTTTTGTGACGAGAATATGTTTTCACTGCTACCCATTGTTTAGTAGCAGTTTACCTGACATTATGCGTTCTTGTCACGAACCATTTGTGTACACGATATAAACCTTCTGTATGTCGTAAACCAATTGTGTACATGTCACATATGTGTACACAAAATAAACTGTTAGTGTACATATGTTATAATCAATTTGTGTAAATGACATTTACACCAATTATCAACAATTTTTTTGAAATTATAAAACAGAAGCGTGTATTAAAATAGATTTAATTTGTTTGCTAATTCAGTGCAGAAACTGGCTTTAAATGTTTCCCGTTTTTATTACAAGTTAAATATTTTGGAGTATAATTTAATTATTTAAAGGAATTGTTGCAGTTAACTGTTTTCTAGCTCTGTTAAGACGTGTATTTAAATGACTGATGTAAGACACTGTATAGGTGCCATGTAGATTTTTGAATTGGTAACGCCTATAATGGTAAGGTAGTCTAGATCATCTGCGATGCTTGCTTTTTTCAAAACAAACATCTAGAACCTTTCTTCTTAATTTTTTTTTGATGTGGCAGCCATTTTACTGAGATTCTGGTATCATTTCTAATTGGCCGATACAGACGCACCACCTATCCAAAATATACAGAATGACAATAACGAAAAAAGAAAGCGGGAAACTTCATCCTATCGACTAACAAAATGTGGGTGGTCGAAAAAATACTATAATAATAATAAAAAAAATTACGGAGTTTCTGGTTTAAAAAAAATTCTACACAGAGGGTTAGGACATTTGTATTTGCATTGTGGTTAAGGGGCAAAGAATATAGGGCCACTGCAGATCCCGTTGGAGGGGAAGGCAGAGGGGTAGAAGCCCCTCAAGGTCACGTAAGGGTCAAAGGTCAAAAGGGATATTCTGTACCATGAGCAACCATCGATGTTATTATTTTCTTGTTCGGGGTTTTTGGGGCCAAATGTTGCTTGATTTTGTACAACTGTTTCATGAAAGTAATGAACCGAAGGATGTGTTATTGTTGTCATGTGATGCAAGATGTTGTTTATTAAATGACGTGGCTTGTTCATAATATCAATTCATATTGTAAAACCCCTATTAAATGCTCTACCTCTATTTAACGCCCCACACCCATTTTGGCAGTCAAAAAGTGAAATATAAAGTATGACCTGTCGAAACCCTGGAGAGATAATACATAGGAAATAATGGCCAAACATGAAAAACACATAAATACAGAGTATTCAGCATTTTTACACAGAATTCAACTGGTATGTATTTTTAACCTTAAACGCCTCCCTTTGGCAAAATGTAAAGCCTCCTAGGATATTTAATAGGATTTTTTTACGTAATTTTTTATATTACACGTGTATTATAATTGGACGACGACGTGCAATTCTTGCCCGTTTAGTGTCGACTTTGGCAGTTTTTTTGGGGTTCCATTGTCATTAACCCTTTACCCACTATTAAAGCATTACTATAATAGCCTTTGCGTCCATTGTAAGCCCTTTCAGCCTGCGAGTAACTCGAATGGCTGATTAGGGTTTACAATGTCTGCTGCTGATCAGTCATTTCCCCCAAAACACCCCTTTGTCATATAAATGGAATGGTCTTAATTAAGAGAAATCCATTATATATATGTAGCGGATTATGGGTTGAAGTCGTCCATTTAGGTAAACTACTCTTATCATATGATATACATGTACCTTACACTTGTATGAACAAATATGAATCTTGTTGAATACTCCTTTGTACATGATGTAATGTACAACAAAGATTCAACTTGTTAAATAATTATCGTCCCATAACCTTATAACATAATTCTATAGTCCCCGCAAACGATCTTATGAAAGATCCTTCGTTTATTAGATCCTGTGTGTTGCACTTAAACGAATACAAAGTTGCTGTCTCGTTTTATTTATAGCGCAACACCTCTCGCATCCTCTAGCACCGGCTTTAGCAGTATTCTACTTTAAAGCCATAGTGATTGGTCTCTACCACTGCAAATCCCACTAGAGGCAGAGGGGTAGGACTCCCCCACACCCCCTTTCATTTTGTCATTTTTAGCTCTACTGATCAGAGATCAGCAGAGCTTATGCCGTGGTGCGTCGTCCGTCTGTCCGTCCGTCTGTCCGTCCGTCCGTTAACTTTTTTTTGTAGCGACTACTACTCTGAAACTACTGAATAGATTTTCATGAAACTTTACAGAAATGTTGCCCATGGAGTCTAGTTGATCCTAGCAAAAATTCATGTAGATGTGAAATCCAAGATGGCCGCCAAATCTAAAAATAGGTTTTTAAAAAACAAGTTTGTAGCGACTACTTCTTGAAAACTCTAAGGGATATTGCTATGGGACTTTTTTCTAAAATGATCAGCATGACATGATGTTGGTCCTTGTCGAAAATCGTTTTGATTCGACGTTAAACATGGCTGCCAGCGGCCATCTTTGTTTACATAGAGTTATATAATGAAAACTTGTAGCGACTACTCCTCTGAAACTACTTGACGGATTTTCATGAAACTTCACAGGAATGTTGCTCTTGATGTCTAATTGATCCTAGCAAAATTTCTGGTCGGCCGGAAATTCAAGATGGCCGCCACGGCTAAAAATAGATTTTTAAAAAATAAGTTTGTAGCGACTACTTCTTGAAAACTATAAGAGATATTGATATAATGATCAGCATGACATGATGTTGGTCCTTGTCGAAAATCGTTTTGATTCGACGTTAAACATGGCTGCCAGCGGCCATCTTAATTTACATAGAGTTATATAATGAAAACTTGTAGCGACTACTCCTCTGGAACTACTTGACGGATTTTCATGAAACTTCACAGGAATGTTGCTCTTGATGTCTTATTGATCCTAGCAAAATTTCAGGTCGGCCGGAAATTCAAGATGGCCGCCACGGCTAAAAATAGATTTTTAAAAAATAAGTTTGTAGCGACTACTTCTTGAAAACTATAAGAGATATTGATATGGGACTTTTTCTAAAATGATCAGCATGACATGATGGTTATCCGAGTCGAACATTATTTTGATTCGACGTTAAACATGGCTGCCAGTGGCCATCTTTGTTTACATAGAGTTATATAATGATAACTTGTAGCGACTACTCCTCTGAAACTACTTGACGGTTTTTCATAAAACTTCACACGAATGTTGCTCTTGATGTCTTATTGATCTTAGCAAAATTTCAGGTTGGCCGGAAATTCAAGATGGCTGCCATGGCTAAAAATAGATTTTTAAAAAATAAGTTTGTAGCGACTACTTCTTGAAAACTATAAGAGATATTGATATGGGACTTTTTCTAAAATGATCAGCATGACATGATGGTTATCCGAGTCGAACATTATTTTGATTCAATGTTAAACATGGCTGTCAGTGGCCATCTTTGTTTACATAGAGTTATATAATGAAAACTTGTAGCGACTACTCCTCTGAAACTACTTGACGGATTTTCATGAAACTTCACAGGAATGTTGCTCTTGATGTCTAATTGATCCTAGCAAAATTTCAGGTCGGCCGGAAATTCAAGATGGCCACCACGGCTAAAAATAGATTTTCAAAAAAACAGTTTGTAGCGACTACTTCCTGAAATCAAAATCAATCAGTAGAGCTTCAAGGTCATTGACCTCTTGTTTTTATCATGCTCATTCAAGGTCTTCTTCATGACTGCAGGTTCTGATTCTAGGCCCATTCTCCATATTTTTATCTGGATGTAAATGAAGGATGAACCTGGCATGTTCATCCCTGTTTGGCGCCATATAACCTTTCTTGTGTTGGTGCGCCGTAAAACCCCAATTCAATATTCATATAGTAATAACGCACAGGGAGACATTTTAAGACTGCCACTCTGCACTTAATAAATGCAAAGCTAGAATTCATGAGAAATTATCTTGCTATCTCAGGGCACACGTTGTGTATGTAATACGGGAATATATATACCAGTCGAGGGATATCATCGGTAGATACCCCCGCTTTCACAAAGTGAAGTTGGGGCTATATAGGAATCGTGTTGTCCATAATGTCGTGACCCACATTCTTGTCCTGCGCGTCGCATACTGTAATATGTTTGTCCCATCTCGTAACATTTCATTTCTCAAATGGTTTTGAATGGGTTGCTCCTAAACTTCATGTACACATAGCAACTGATGACCTTACAGTATATATTTTAGACATTTTTTTTTTTTGATTTTGCCCATTCTCATCAGCTGTATCAAAAAGCAGGGATATTCATCATTCAGTGATAGTTCTAGTTGGGAAAAGTCCATGTCTGGGGTTCTTAGGTGTGCAGCATTTATAGAAATAACCATGCATCAAATCTGGGCATTACTTCAATGTTTTGTTGGTACCAAAGAAATGTTTCTAATATGACAAAGATCTCACTTTTTTCCTTCAAATATTAGGCCTGTGGTAATCTTGGGCAATAATCTGCTGAGGGTTAGAATAATTCAATCAAATTTATGTTGTCTTTATTGTCACTTTTTGTCAAGGTCTGCATTATTATATCAGCCAAATGGTTTCAAGGGCACTATGTCGATGTCGTAATATCCTCTTTGTTTCTGATGTTTTTGTTGGAAGTTGAGGAAATATAAATGTGCTGACATTGCAATTTGGATTTATGTACAGAGCATTTGTATATATATACATGACTTTACATGTACATTGTATATAGCTTACAATTTTAATGAAATAAATGACTGATTAAAAAAATGTTCTCAGGTTTGATTTGATTTGTTAAAATGCCATTTTAAACTCTACCCACTATGCGATGCTTCTGTTTGATGGGTTAAATGCCATTTACTCTCCATCCAGTAAGGCCACAAAAAATTTATTACATGGTTCTCAGGCCACTTTTTCTGAGAAGAGATGCGGGCGGGCGCATTTTTTTTTACAATTTTACAGTGGTCAACACGCGGGCGATTTTTTTTTATCCAAACTTTTAATTCCAATACATGTATTGATGCAAAATATCTGGAAATACATTTGGATCAGCTCATCTCTATTGTCGATCATTATCTTATCATTTCTTCCCGACTTATGCTTCTTTCAATCACAATAAGTCCGTATATTTGTATTAGATCACGCATGAACTATTGCCAATTGCATGTTGTTGTGAGACTTTGTCGATTAGACGCTTGAATAAATCGCCTGTTCTATAGCACCTACTAGTTCCAAGCGTCTCAAGCGTCTGACTCCTAGATTGGTACCCGTACGACTGCAACACTCACAAGCTAGCGAGCAGAGCGGCAGATAGTCGGCCACGCACCAGTCTACCCACAAGGGGATTCCCCTGAGGTAGTTGCATGAAAAAACCGGAACGAACTTGGATGCGGAACTTTTTTTTCTAAATTTCTGTAGCGCATTTCCAATTTTTAGCTCTTCTGATCAGAGATCAGCAGAGCTTATGCCGTGGTGCGGCGTCCGTCGTCCGTCCGTAAACTTTTATTTGTAGCGACTACTCCTCTGAAACTACTGGATGGATATTCATGAAACTTTACAGAAATGTTGCCCATGAAGTCTAGTTGATCCTAGCAAAAATTCATGTTGATGTGAAATCCAAGATGGCTGCCAAAGCTAAAAATAGATTTTTAAAATACAAGTTTGTAGCGACTACTTCTTGAAAACTATAAGTGATATTGATATGGGACTTTTTCTAAAATGATCAGCATGACATGATGTTGGTCGTTGTCAAAAATCGTTTTGATTCGAAGTTAAACATGGCTGCCAGCGGCCATCTTTGTTTACATAGAGTTATATAGTAAAAACTTGTAGCGACTACTCCTCTGAAACTACTTGGCGGATTGTCATGAAACTTTACAGGAATGTTGCTCTTGATGTGTAATTGATCCTAGCAAAATTTCAGATCGGCCAGAAATTCAAAATGGCCGCCACAGCTAAAAATAGATTTTTAAAAAATAAGTTTGTAGCGACTACTTCTTGAAAACTAGAAGTGATATTGATATGGGACTTTTTCTAAAATGATCAGCATGACATGATGTTGGTCGTTGTCAAAAATCGTTTTGATTCGACGTTAAACATGGCTGCCAGCGGCCATCTTTGCTTACATAGAGTTATATAGTAAAAACTTGTAGCGACTACTCCTCTGAAACTACATGACGGATGTTCATGAAACTTCACAGGAATGTTTCTCTTGATGTCTAGTTGATCCTAGCAAAATTTCAGGCTGGCCGGAAATTCAAAATGGCCGCCACGGCTAAAAATAGATTTAAAATAAATACATTTGTAGCGACTACTTCTTGAAAACTGTAAGTGATATTGATATGGGACATTTTCTAAAATGATCAGCATGACATGATGTTGATCCTTGTCGAAATTTATTTCGATGCAACTTTAAACATGGCTGCTAGTGGCCATCTTTGTTTACATAGATTTATATAGTTAAAAACTTGTAGCGACTACTTCTCTGAAACTACTTGACACATTTTTATGAAACTTCACAGGAATGTTGCTCTTGATGTCTAATTGATCCCAGATTTTTTTTAGGTCGGCCGGAAATTCAAGATGGCCGCCATGGCTAAAACCAGATTTTTTAAAAAAAAGTTTGTAGCGACTACTTCTTGAAAACTGTAAGTGATATTGATATGGGACTTTTTCTGAAATGATCAGAATGACAAGATGTTGATCCTTGTCGAAAATTACTTTGATTCGACATTAAACATGGCTGCCAGTGACCATCTTTGTTTACCTAGAGTTATATAGTAAAAACTTCAACTTGTAGCGACTACTCCTCTGAAACTACTTGACATTTTTTTATGAAACTTCACAGGAATGCTGATCACCTAGCTATCAAAATCTATCAGTAGAGCTTCAAGGTCATTGACCTCTTGTTATTTTATTACTTTTGAATAAAATCGGCATTGCGACACTAAAAAAAGACATGCAGGCGGGCCTGAGAACCAGGTAATTAATTTTTTATGGCCTAAGATATGCTACCGTGCGGTTTGTTAAAATACCATTAATTCTCCACCCATTCAAGATTATTATGCTGCTGTTTGATTTGTTAAAATAACATTTATACTCCACCCATTTAGCTATGCTGATGTTTGATTGGTTAAAATACCATTACACTCCACCCAGTTAGCTATGCTGAAGTTTGATTGGTCAAAATGCCATTTACACTCCACCCAGCAAACTATGTTGCGTTCTGATTGGTTAACATGCCATTCTCCACCCAGTAAACTATGCTGCTGTTTGATTGATTAACATGCCATTCCCTCCCCAAACAGTAAGATGTGGTGGTGTTTGATTTGTTAAAACATCATTTACTTTCCACCCAGTATTAACTGCTGCTATTGTGTTACAATTTCATTTACCATTCACCGAGTAAGATATTCTGCTGTTTGATTGGTTGACATACCATTTACTGTCTATTCAGTCAGATATGCTGCTGTTTGATATCTTTAAAATGATATTTACTTTCCACCCGGTAAGTTGCTGCTGTTTTGTTAAAATGCCATTTACTCTCCATCAAGTAAAGTATGCTGCTGTTTGATTGGTTAAAATGTCATTTACACTCCACCAAGTAAGATATACTGCAGTTTGATTGGTTAACACACCATTTACACGCCACCCAGTAAGATGTGCTGCTGTTTGATTAAAATGTCATTTACACCCCACCAAGCAAGATATACTGCAGTTTGATTGGTTAGCATACCATTTACACTCCATCCAGTAAGAGCTGTTTGATTGGTTAAATTTCATTTACCTTCCATCCAGTCGGCTAAACATCATTATTATTTGCATATAAGGTCAGTCATAAAGCTGTATTTTGTTTGTGTAAACTAACACACCAAATAACAGCCACATTACACTACAAAACCTTTTATCAAAACTCGATCGATATAAGAATGGATTCGTGCCAATCTAAAGTATATGATTTTTCACGGGTTCTTTAAATACCCGTGACTGAAAATCCGTAAAATGAATTGTAAGTTGGTAACTTAATTCAACGCTCCAGTTTTGGGGTTTCGTCTGGCTGGTTAAAGTCGTTTATTGTGTGTCTGTAGAGTTTGGATTCTCAAATATGTAAGTTTTATAATTATACCTTGCCATCAGTAGGTTGATAAACGGTGTACGTAAGTTGTAAACTTTGGCTGTTGTTGGCGAGACATCTACTTTAATTATAACAAATCACAAGTTTCAGAAACTATGTCAAACTATGACAGAATATGGAGTATTACTGATCTTCATATTCAATCATATTTAGTATGTTTTTCAAAACAACTTGTGCAATGAAATACTTGAAACAAGAGGTCAATGACCTTGAAGCTCTACTGATTGATTTTGATTTCAGGAAGTAGTCGCTACAAACTTGTTTTTTGTATTTTTGAAAATCTATTTTTAGCCGTGGCGGCCATCTTGAATTTCCGGCCGACCTGAAATTTTGCTAGGATCAATAAGACACCAAGAGCAACATTCCTGTGAAGTTTCATGAAAATCCGTCCAGTAGTTTCAGAGGAGTAGTTACTACAAGTTGTCATTATATAACTCTATGTAAACAAAGATGGCCGCTGACAGCCATGTTTCAAATCGAATCAAAACGTTTTTTGACAAGGACCAACATCATGTCATGCTGATCATTTTAGAAAAAGTCCCATATCAATATCACTTATAGTTTTCAAGAAGAAGTCGCTACAAACTTGTATTTTGAAAATTAATTTTTAGCCGTGGCGGCCATCTTGAATTACCGGCCGACCTGAAATTGTGCTAGGATCAATTAGACATCAAGAGCAACATTCCTGTGAAGTTTCTTGAAAATCCGTCAAGTAGTTTCAGAGGAGTAGTCGCTACAAGTTTTCATTATATAACTCTATGTAAACAAAGATGGCCGCTGGCAGCCATGTTTAACGTCGAATCAAAACAATTTTCGAAAAGGACCAACATCATTTCATGCTGATCATTTTAGAAAAAGTCCATATCAATATCACTTAGAGTTTTCAAGAAGTAGTCGCTACAAACTTGTTTTTTAAAAACCTATTTTTAGATTTGGCGGCCATCTTGGATTTCACATCAACATGAATTTTTGATAGGATCAACTAGACTTCATGGGCAACATTTCTGTAAAGTTTCATGAAAATCCATTCAGTAGTTTCAGAGGAGTAGTCGCTACAAAAAAAAGTTTATGGACAGACGGAGCTGCACCACGGCATAAGCTCTGCTGATCTCCGATCAGTCGAGCTAAAAATGAACATTGTACCATTAAACTGTAGGAAGTAAGAAACAACACAAGTTTGAAATATACAAAACGAAAGTTTTATTTATAACTTTTTTTTAAAATCTAAAAATTGCATTGATTTATAAACAACAGGTCAATGACCTTGAAGCTCTACTGATTGATTTTGATTTCAGGAAGTAGTGACTACAAACTTGTTTTTTGAAAATTCATTTTTAGCCGTAGCGGCCATCTTGAATTTCCGGCCGACCTGAAATTTTGCTAGGATCAATTAGACATCAAGAGCAACATTCCTGTGAAGTTTCATGAAAATAAGTCAAGTAGTTGCAGAGAAGTCGCTACAAGTTTTCATTATATAACTCTATGTAAACAAAGATGGCCGCTGACAGCCATGTTTAACATCAAATCAAAACGATTTTCTACAAGGATCAACATCATGTCATGCTGATAATTTTAGAAAAAGTCCCATATCAATATCACTTATAGTTTTCAAGAAGTAGTCGCTACAAACTTGTATTTTGAAAATCTATTTTTAGCCATGGCGGCCATCTTGAATTTCCGGCCGACCTGAAATTTTGCTAAGATCAATTAGACATCAAGAGCAACATTCCTGTGAAGTTTCATGAAAATCCGTCCAGTAGTTTCAGAGGAGTAGTCACTACAAGTTGTCATTATATAACTCTATGTAAACAAAGATGGCCACTGACAGCCATGTTTAACATCGAATCAAAACGATTTTCTACAAGGATCAACATCATGTCATGCTGATAATTTTAGAAAAAAACCCATATCAATATCACTTATAGTTTTCAAGAAGTAGTCGCTACAAACTTGTATTTTTCAAAATCTATTTTTAGCCATGGCGACCATCTTTAATTTCCGGCCGACCTGAAATTTTGCTAAGATCAATTAGACATCAAGAGCAACATTCCTGTGAAGTTTCATGAAAATCCGTCCAGTAGTTTCAGAGGAGTAGTCACTACAAGTTGTCATTATATAACTCTATGTAAACAAAGATGGCCGCTGACAGCCATGTTTCACATCGAATCAAAACGTTTTTTGACAAGGACCAACATCATGTCATGCTGATCATTTTAGAAAAAGTCCCATATCAATATCACTTATAGTTTTCAAGAAGTAGTCGCTACAAACTTGTATTTTGAAAATCTATTTTTAGCCATGGCGGCCATCTTGAATTTCCGGCCGATCTGAAATTTTGCTAGGATCAATTAGACATTAAGAGCAACATTCCTGTGAAGTTTCATGAAAATCCGCCAAGTAGTTTCAGAGGAGTAGTCGCTACAAGTTTTTACTTTATAACTCTATGTAAACAAAGATGGCCGCTGGCAGCCATGTTTAACGTCGAATCAAAACGATTTTCGAAAAGGACCAATCATGTCATGCTGATCATTTTAGAAAAAGTCCCATATCAATATCACTTAGAGTTTTTAAGAAGTAGTCGCTACAAACTTGTTTTTTAAAAACCTATTTTTAGATTTGGCGGCCATCTTGGATTTCACATCAACATGAATTTTTGATAGGATCAACTAGACTTCATGGGCAACATTTCTGTAAAGTTTCATGAAAATCCATTCAGTAGTTTCAGAGGAGTAGTCGCTACAAAAAAAAGTTTACGGACAGACGGACGCCGCACCACGGCATAAGCTCTGCTGATCTCTGATCAGTCGAGCTAAAAATGAACATTGTACCATTAAGCTGTAGGAAGTAAGAAACAACACAAGTTTGAAATATACAAAACGAAAGTTTTATTTATAACTTTTTTTTAAAATCTAAAAATTGCATTGATTTATAAACAAGAGGTCAATGACCTTGAAGCTCTACTGATTGATTTTGATTTCAGGAAGTAGTGACTACAAACTTGTTTTTTGAAAATTCATTTTTAGCCGTGGCGGCCATCTTGAATTTCCGGCCGACCTGAAATTTTGCTAGGATCAATTAGACATCAAGAGCAACATTCCTGTGAAGTTTCATGAAAATAAGTCAAGTAGTTTCAGAGGAGTAGTCGCTACAAGTTTTCATTATATAACTCTATGAAAACAAAGATGGCCACTGACAGCCATGTTTAACATCGAATCAAAACGATTTTCTACAAGGATCAACATCATGTCATGCTGATAATTTTAGAAAAAGTCCCATATCAATATCATTTATAGTTTTCAAGAAGTAGTCGCTACAAACTTGTATTTTGAAAATCTATTTTTAGCCATGGCGGCCATCTTGAATTTCCGGCCGACCTGAAATTTTGCTAAGATCAATTAGACATCAAGAGCAACATTCCTGTGAAGTTTCATGAAAATCCGTCAAGTAGTTTCAGAGGAGTAGTCGCTACAAGTTTTCATTATATAACTCTATGTAAACAAAGATGGCCACTGGCAGCCATGTTTAACGTTGAATTAAAATAATGTTCGACTCGGATAACCATCATGTCATGCTGATCATTTTAGAAAAAGTCCCATATCAATATCACTTATAGTTTTCAAGAAGTAGTTGCTACAAACTTATTTTTTAAAAATCTATTTTTAGCTGTGGTGGCCATCTTGAATTTCTGGCCGATCTGAAATTTTGCTAGGATCAATTAGACATTAACAGCAACATTCCTGCAAAGTTTCATGAAAATCCGCCAAGTAGTTTCAGAGGAGTAGTCGCTACAAGTTTTTACTATATAACTTTATGTAAACAAAAATGGCCGCGGCAGCCATGTTTAACGTCGAATCAAAACGATTTTTGACAAGGACCAACATCATGTCATGCTGACCATTTTAGAAAAAGTCCCATATCAATATCCCCTATAGTTTTCAAGAAGTAGTCGCTACAACTTGTATTTTGAATATTTATTTTTAGCCGTGGCGGCCATCTTGAATTTCCGGCCGACCTGAAATTTTGCTAGGATCAATTAGACATCAAGAGCAACATTCCTGTGAAGTTTCATGAAAATCCGTTCAGTAGTTTCAGAGGGGTAGTCGCTACAAGTTGTCATTATATAACTCTATGTAAACAAAGATGGCCGCTGCAGCCATGTTTAACTTCGAATCAAATCGATTTTCTACAAGGACCGACATCATGTCATGCTGATCATTTTAGAAAAAGTCCCATATCAATATCACTTATAGTTTTCAAGAAGTAGTCGCTACAAACTTGTTTTTTAAAAACCTATTTTTAGATTTGGTGGCCATCTTGGACTTCACATCAACATGAATTTTTGCTAGGATCAACTAGACTTCATTGGCAACATTTCTGTAAAGTTTCATGAAAATCCATTCAGTAGTTTCAGAGGAGTAGTCGCTACAAAAAAAAGTTTACAGACAGACGGACAGATGACAGACGACGCACCACGGCATAAGCTCTGCTGATCTCTGATCAGTCGAGCTAAAAACACAGGTGCATGCATAGCTGTGTTAAATGTTTATTTATTCCATACTAAATTTTGAAAATTGAGACAATGCAAACCGGATACCATATGACTCGCACAATAATACAGAACAACTGACACAATTTATAATTAGTTGGACTGAGTTTAAATTAGAATTGAATTGGGTTTTAAGGCGCACCAACACATGAAAGGTTTATATGGCGCCAACAGGAATGAACATGCCAGGCTCATCCTCCATGTACATCGAGATAAAATATGGAGAAAGGGCCTAGAACCTTCTCACTTGCAGAACTGCAGAGTTGCTGCAAATTCTATTGTAGACACTTCATTTAAGCTGAAGCCACGTTTATTGTTTTTCTGCCACTGCTCTAGTGAATTGAGCGAGATGACACCTGAAACAATGCAGGGGTCGTGATGAAGAATTGAGCATGAACTTTAAATTGGAACGAAATTAACAATAAATGTTATGAGCTTAACTAACCCCATCAACAGAGTCTGGATAACGTGTTACATTTCGCAACTTACAACATTGGAAACAGATATGTAAACAACCTCAACGCTACTGAGTTTACTGAATGTATAGCATCGGACTCCACATTAGTGTTAATGCAACCCCTTTAAGTGCTTATCAGATTTGTTTTTAATTAATGACAAATATTAAAACAATGACAATCAAACTTTAAATGCCAGACACAGCCATGCTTCATGTGTACATGTAAATACTTTCAAAAACTTATTTTTGTATTTTAACAAACAAAAGTAATTCGATACTGGCAAGTTTGAATTACGTTAATACATTATAACAATATACATGTATGATGTATTTTAGAGAGCCCAGGATATGAATCGCACACAACATGAGTGTCTAAGAATACCCTATGAATAGTGGTTATAAAACTACACCGACTTCATTCAGTTCTGTGGTTTAAGACATGAAACTATGCAGACTGCATTCATGGTCTTGTCATGAAACTATGCAGACTTCATTCATGGTTTAGTCATGAAACTATGCAGACTTCAATCATGGTTTAGTCATGGAACTATGCAGACTTCATTCATGGTTTTGTCATGAAACTATGCAGACTTCATTCATGGTTTTGTCATGAAACTATGCAGACTTCATTCATGGTTAAGTCATGAAACTATGCAGACTTCATTCATGGTTAGTCATGAAACTATGCAGACTTCATTCATGGTTTTGTCATGAAACTATGCAGACTTCATTCATGGTTAAGTCATGAAACTATGCAGACTTCATTCATGGTTAGTCATGAAACTATGCAGACTTCATTCATGGTTAAGTCATGAAACTATGCAGACTTCATTCATGGTTTAGTCATGAAACTATGCAGACTTCAATTGTGGTTTAGTCATGAAACTATGCAGACTTCATTCAGTTCTGCAGTTTAGTCATGGAACTATTATTATGCAGACTTCATTCAGTTCTATAGTTTAGTCCTGAAACTATGCAGACGTCATTCAGTTCTGTGGTTCAGTTATGAAACTACATAGATTTCATTTGGTTCCGTGCTTCATTTTTAAAATTGTGCAGACTTCATTCAGTTCCAGGGTTCAGTTATGAAATACATGACATCATTTAGTGCCGTACTTCAGTTTTAAAACTTTGCAGACTTCTTTCAGTTCCTGGGTTCAGTTATGAACTTGGAAACAGTATTCAGTATCATTTCACATAAAAACCTAAATGTTAATATTTAACAGGGAAACAAACATTGTTAACATGATGGTGGCATTGATGATTTCGGTAGCTTGACAACTACACCACTACTAAACTACAGGGAATGACTTAGTACTGGAGTAACACAATATAACTATATACATAAGCCTAAATGACATGCTTGAGAAACTAATATTTAACAATAATTACATTCACTTGAAAAAAAATTGTTGAAAAAATCGTATAATTTCGAATAAATATCACTTTTTAAAGAGGCAGAGCTACTGTGCACGCATCCAAAGTTTCTCAATAGAAAAATAGCCTTTGCGTCCATTGTAAACCCAGATCAGCCTGCGAGTAACTTGTAACCCTTCGTCACATAAATGGAATGGTCTTAATTCAAAGAAAGAACAGTCCATTAATTTATATATATGTAGCGGGTTAGTGCACCGACGGTAGTTGTCTCTTGCACTTTTTTATCATTATCATCTTCGAAAGGCACATTATTGTTGGTACTACAGCGATGGGTAGATAATGTAAATCAATTTACAATAAAGCGCCACTTTATAAAAGATAAGGTAAACTGTACTGATATTTGGAATTTTGCGACGGTATATCAGTCATTTAATGGTCACAAATTGTGTTTAATTGCTAACAGGATTTGCGACCATTAAACAACTGAGATAACGTCGCAAAAGTCAAAATAAGTGTTTTACTGTATAATGCCTAATAAATGCTCCCCACCATTGTTTCTTTCTTAAACTTACCAAAAGATGCAAGTTAATCTGTTTCATTCACAATGGAACACACAAAATCACTAGAAAACTATTACAATGCATTAATTGATTGATTGACATGCAGAATTTGGTTTTCTGGGTAAAGAAAATCATTAAATAAAATCTGATTTAATTATGTATTTTTGGTCTCAAATAAACGCCCCCCTTTCTAAAAAATGTTACGGGCGTTTATTAGGGATTATACGGTATTGTCTTTGACAGTTTTACACCCGAACACATTGAAATAAAATGCAATGATGTCAATGACTGGATTTGCGACAGGTTATGCACAATTTAATAGTCGCAAATGTTTGAATACCGGTATCAACCAATCAGACTGCAGGACTTTTGGCAAGAACATTAGAAATTTCCATTTACTGCTGGCATTTAAAACTGCATAAATCATTAATGCCCAAAAAATCTGAATCAACGTTTATGGTAAATTTGCCATTCACTATCAACGTTTAAAAACCCATAAACGCCGAAAAAAATGGGAATCGGTTACAAATAAAAGTATAGTTTGTGTTATATATACAATAACATACGTGTGAAATAATGGACGTAATGAAGGAAATATTACCCTAGTATATTTTCAGTGTAAAATAAAAGAATAAAAGAAGATCTGTTGTTTTGTCGCAAATATCATATTAAAAACTCTCGATAAAAGTAAATTGACATTCATGACAAAAATATATATACAATTTTCCTCTATGTAGAAATGTAACAAGATCAAATATGAACACACATTTAAATTGCTAACAAATTTCTCAATTATCGTTTTAAATAATCCTTTTTCTTTCTAAAATTGTATAAAAGCTTCATAATTATATGAATAATTACGACACAAAACTGTACAGTAGTCGTTAATTATTTAGAATTTATTTATTTTTCTATAAAACTCGGATTAAACAACATAACACATAATGACAATGAATACAAACTAAATGAGAATTTCAGTTGCAACTTTTCGCAGACATACCATCTTTTATCTTAAAGGGAATGTAGCGACACAGCCAAACCATCTTTATTATTGAGAGTTTTGAAATACTTGAATATGGGTGAAAGAATTATCAAAATCGGATGATAAAGAAGATATGATTATTTGAAGTTTCTTTCGAAACGGATATGGAAGCGGCCATTTTGAGAGCTATGACATCATGGTTCTAAATGACCATATATGGAATATTTATAAACATGAAAATTTACTGATTTATAGGGAAAAAATGACATCAACTGTATGAAAAATATGTAGTACTTAATGGCAATAATGATTTATATCACCAGTAAAAATAATCATTCATTTGCAGTGATTTCTTCGTTTTAAATGATATTTATCAATATTCCATATATGGTAATATGGAACAATGATATCATAGTTCTAAAAATGCCGGCTCCCATATTCGTTTTAGAACAACCTTTAAATGGTCATATCTTTTTTGTTTATCATCCGATTTTGATAATTCTTTCAACTTTTTCCAACTTTTTCGTAACTCTCAATAATAGAGTTTGTTTGGCTGTGTCGCTACATTCCCTTTAAAAAAAATAATTGTTTGCTGGTTCCCGACCGAGCATTTTGTATGTGAGTATTTATTTCTTAAGACAGTAAAAAACATTTTTTTTTTATTATTTTAAAAGATAGCAAGAAAGTTTATTATAATTTGCTATAAAAAAAATTTTTGGGTAGGGCCGTTTTGAGTTGGTACAGTTAGGGAAACAGCAAAGCAATTTTTTTTATGGTTGGCCTCTGGAGTAAATGCTAAACAGAACACTTAATGTTAATTACCAGCTTAATTACAGCCGTGCTATATACATCATCAAAATACTATAACTCATCACCGGTCATATTAAAAGGCAAGCTTCTCAGCAAAAATGATTTCAAGCCCTAGAGTGTGTACAAGCGCTTCTTAATTGGATTGGGGTTTTAAGGCGCTCCAACACATGAAAGGTTATATGGCGCCTAACAGGAATGAACATGCCAAGCTCATCCTCCATGTACATCAAGATAAAATACGGAGAATGGGCCTAGAACCTTCTCACCTGCAGAGTTGCTGCAAATTCTATTGTAGACACTCCATTTATGCTGGAGCCACGTTTATTGTTTTTCTGCGACTGCTCTAGTGATTTGAGCAGGATGGCACCTGAAACAATGCAGGGGTCATGATGAAAACCTTTAATGAGCATGAACAAAAAATGATAAAATGAACATGAATTTGGGGGGGTTTACCCCTCTGCCTACCCCTCCAACGGGATCTGCAGTGGCCCTGTTCTTTGCCCCAAAACCACACGGGGCTAGCGCTTCTTAAGGTACACATGGCAATACTGAAGTATTCAATGCTATTGCCTTAAAACATACATGGGACCCCAGGAAGGCACTTTTGAAACTGAACACCACCCATAGATGCAAATAGAGTTAAAGAACCAACTTTCGGAAACTAGGGCTCACCCATAGATGTTTATTAAACTGCCTTCCTGGAGTCCCGGGTATGTTTTAATGAAATAGCCCTCATTAAAATTAGCACCTTGATTTATTAATCCAGTATCATCAGTGCATCATACTACCTTGGTACAATATCTATAGTATCTTTGAATAAACAGGTTTACAAACAATAACAATAATAAATGATCACCAGGAATATATAACTTTTTTTGGATAACATATGATTGTCTAAATCTAAAAAAGAAATGTTTCCTATAAAATATCACAATTCCAACAAATAACAAAACAAAAAACACTTTCAAACATATATGATTATACCTATTAACCAGGGTCCGTATTCATGAAGCTTCTGAGCAATACTCTTAAAGAGACACACGGCAATCTTGATTGTTTTAAAACTCATGGTGTCCCCTTAGTTTTTCTGCACAACTTGCATTTGTTCAGTCATAAATATTAATTATAAGAATAGCATTAAGCAGATTGTATTTGCATATTATTTAATTTTGATATTATTGCACGAATAATATATTAAAACTTATAGTAGAATAAGATTCTTGGAAGAATTGAATACTTAAAATTTTATTTATTTAAAGGTAACCAGGTTAAAAGGAAACATGATCCTGGATATATAAATCAAGACACCCATTTCAAACACTTCAAGATTGCCCTGTGTCCCTTTAAGTCAAGATTTATCTTTTTTTTTAAACACCCTTTTCTATCATATTAAGGCATCTTCTTTATATGTCTAACAATGCTATGGATTAATAAAACCCGCAGCTAAAAAACTATGTTAAAATAGATGCTCCGTAAGGATATTCGAAAATATGTAAAAATCTTAAATTTTGACTTTTATTTTCTACATAAGTTGCTTAATGAATATGGGCCCAGCATACTAGATGTGTCTTCCAGTTTAAGAATTTTAACATCATTTAATACATAAACAAGTTATATCGTCTCGACTATAGTTTTTAACCACTGATGATGATCATGTTCATTGCAAAGTATTTTATTTCTCCATATTTTTAAATAAAATATGTGCATAATATGCACCATGCATAGCATATTCTCTGTATCAAATTCACAGTCTGCGTTAGTCCAGCAACCCTTCCACAGTAAAGGATTTTCCAATTATTTTGCAGGTCAACCTAATACCTTGTGTTGCAGAAGACCAAATAATCTGGTACCCGGTATGCAGTAAAGTCTACTGGTACCCAAAACAGATTCATGATATACCGGTACAGACTCTATAAACATGATAAAAGCAACATCTAACAGGGTCAGTTAAGTAAATGCACTGAGATTAGCTTCCCCATAATGTGAATCGAGCATATGATTACATGGAGGCATGGTGAGGTTCCAGCCCTCACTAAATCACGTGGTACCCGTAAACCCAATAATACAATCACATAGTGGTAGTCTTACTCAGAACCCCCACTTTACTGTTCACAGAGGCAAAACATAACTGGTAGTTACTTTACATTTGTTGAAGTTTTCATAACAGGGTTATATTAAAGGGACACATGGCAGTCTTGATGTTTTTATCAATATTAGCATCTCTACTTATTTATCAAGGAACATTTCGACTTTAAACCGGCTTGCATATCATTAAATAAAAATGTTATGTTACTTTACCAAATTTTGAAATATATTATTAGTGCAGTAGTATCAAAAGTCAGTAATATACAAAAACAATTTGGTTTATACTATTCTTATAATTATTATTAATGATTGAAATAATGCATGTTATTTAGAAAAACTAACAGGACGCCGCGAGTTTTCAAAAATACAAGAAACACTTCTTTATGACCTCTAGTGTTCTTAATAACAGACCCACATTTTATAATGCAAACAACGAATAAAGCTGTTCCATGATATGTCATGAAATCTAAAACTCATGATTTTTAAAAGATTAAGAGTATTTATAGTAAGTTTAGGAGTAATGATACTCTCATTTTTTCTAAAAATTTAAGGTATACCTAATTAGTAAGAAAGGTACGAGTAAAATACTTGTTGGCTTATCTGGAGTTCTGTATTTTCACAGGATTTTATCTCTAAATAATAGTACATGCCCAGCAATATAAAATCATAAACAGTATATTATCCGAAGTTAGAATATTTTTTATTCTAGAATCTCGTTGTTACATTATGGGAATTAACCATTGTAGTCATAGTATATACTTCGTATACATAGTTATCTATCCTGAGCATTTCCATAGCGTTTTACTATATACTATTGCATGCTTTGTTTTACCTCACTTGAATATATGCAGCCGTACAATAAACATCTTAAATACAAACTGTGTTAGACCTTCATCCCAATCTGAGTCAGCGCCCAATCAATAGAAAATAATTATTGGATAATTATAAGGACATACTTTAACATGGTGTCAGAATAAAAAAGTGTTTTACAACAGGAATTACATAATTAATTAATTAATTATTAGTAACATTTTTCGGTGTTTGTGTTTCTTCACGTGCCATTCTAAAAAGATGGAATTATCATCAACACAAGGACAAACACCCAAAATGAACTGGGATGCTAAGGACCTGCCAGGTGCCTTTAAGGCGTTCAAGTCACATGCGGATTTTATGTTTGGTGGGCCACTACAGAAACAGACAGAGGCCATCAAATGCAATTATCTGATGATCTGGGCAGGGGAAAAAGGACGAGCCATATTTTCAACGTGGACTCTCCTAGATGAAGAGAAGAATAAACTGAAAACTTACTATGACAAATTCGAGCAATTTTGCAAACCAAGATCTAATATTATTTATTCGAGATTCATGTTGAAATTAAGACATCAACAAGACGGGGAAAGTTTCGAACAGTTCATAACTGACCTAAAAATCTTGCTCAAGGACTGCGGATACGATGAAGCTATCCATGACGACGTCATAAGGGATCATATCGTGTTTGGAATACGTTCTGCAAAAATTCGGGAGAAACTAATAAATGAGGGATCAGATCTTACACTCCAGAAGTGCACGGATATAGCAAGAACCTACGAAATGAGCCAGGCGCAGGTAAAGGCCATGACAGCCAACCCGGACAGCAAATCCATAGATGCTGTCAAATACAAGACCAGGAAGCAACCATCAAGGCAACCATCACGGCAACCAAGAGGATCGTACTCTGGTACAGGACCGTCACACTTCAAGCCAGGGGCAGCGAACTTCCATCAAGGGAACGGAAATCAGCGTCAAAGTAACAAACAGTGTGACAATTGTGGTCAATCACATGGACAATCTATGTGTCCAGCAAAAGGGAAAAAGTGCTTATACTGCGGATTTTCAAATCACTTTGCCATTAAGTGCAGAAAGAAAAAACAGGACAATTCAAGAAAAATAAATGAGGTAGGCCTTAATGACAATTTTTCAGATCTAGAGTTAGAAGACCAATATTTTGTTGACTCTATCCATTTTGATAAATCTAAAAAACAGGCTTTTGCCACCATCAATGTTGGGCCACAATCAAAGTCACTAAATTTCAAAATTGATTCCGGGGCTCAGGTGAACATCATTCCAAGGTCAATGTTTAGGTCACTGGGTATCAAACACCCATTGCACACAACACACAAAGCACTAACTGCATATGACGGTACACCACTTAAAGTCGATGGTCAAATCAACCTCACATGTACATATCACAATAAGAAATTAGAAGCACAATTCTTTATTGTAGATACTTCATCAAGTCCCATTCTAGGTTTAGAAACATGCTTAGCCCTAAATCTTATGAAACTTGTTCTAGCAGTACAAAATGAAGAAACTGCCTACACAAAGCAGGACGTTATATCAAAATATGCCGACATATTTGACGGACTAGGTGAACTCGAAGGCGAGTGTGACATTCACCTACGACCTGACGCAATACCGGTGGTACACCCTCCACGTCGCGTTCCCATAGCTATTTGTAATAAGCTCAAGTTAGAACTTGACAGAATGGAAAAAGATATGGTTAATACAAAAGTCACGACACCCACAGACTGGGTGAACAGTTTGGTCACAGTAGAGAAAGCAAACGGAAGCTTGAGAGTTTGCTTAGACCCTAAGGACTTAAATAATGCGATAATGAGACCCCATTATCCGACAAAGTCTCTTGACGACATTCTACCCGACTTAGCAGGAGCCACTATCTTCTCAAAGATGGACGCCCGAAGTGGGTATTGGTCAATTAAATTGACAGACAGGTCATCGTACCTTACGACATTTAATTCTCCGTATGGGAGATACAGATTCTTACGTTTACCATTTGGGTTGAACAATAGTCAGGACCTATTTCAGCAAAAAATGGACGTATGCTTAGAAGGCTTACCAGGTGTCAAAACTATAGTTGACGACATAGTAGTGTTCGGAAAGGACAGGACAGAACACGACAGGAATCTTGACACGTTAATGACACGATGTCGAGAAATGGGCATTAAACTAAATGCCGACAAGACTGAAATAGGACATTCAGAAATTCCTTTCTTTGGTCATTTGCTTACAGCGCAAGGTCTTAAAATAGATACTGCCAAGGTCAAGGCTATTGATGACATGCCAGCACCTACATCTAGGTCAGAACTTGAGACAGTTCTAGGTATAATCACATATTTACAAAGATTTGCTCCAAATCTGGCAGAGCTTACCAGTCCCCTTAGGAAACTTCTCACTAAGGACAGTGTATTTCTTTGGGACGTAGAACAGGAAAATGCTTTCCAGAAAATTAAAAGCATTATTACACAGAGACCAGGCAAAGTACTCTCGTACTTTGATCCAAATAAGGAGATCACGCTTCAAGTAGATGCTAGCTTAAGAGGACTTGGTTGTGTGTTATTGCAAGAAAACAAACCAGTTTGTTTCGCGTCAAAATCACTAACACCTGCGGAGGTGAATTATGCACAAATAACAAAAGAGCTCTATGCTGTGTTATTTGCATGTAAAAAGTTTCATCAACTTGTGTACGGACGACACATAAAGGTACAATCAGACCACAAACCGTTGGTATCAATTACCAAGAAAAACTTACACTCAGCACCCCCGCGTTTGGCAAGGTTATTGTTGCAACTGCAAAAATATGACATAGAAATATCGCACGTGCCAGGCAAAATGATACCTCTTGCCGATACACTGAGTCGTAAATTCTTACCCGACACATATCCCGAGATATGCGACGGCATGGACGTGCAGGTGCACTCCATTGTAAAAAATATCCCGATTAGTGACCGGAAAATGGAAATGATCCGTAAAACAATTGAATCTGATTCACAAATTGCAGAGTCTAAAACAAACAATTTTAGACGGTTGCCTGAAAATAGGACAAGGACACTCCTACACCACCTGTTAGATTATTGGAACTACAGGGATGAACTCTCATATATTGAAGGTATCTATTGAAAGGTACCAAAGGTTATTATACCAAAGACTTGAGACAGATATGCTTGAGAAAATCACGAATCTCACTTAGTGTAGAAAAATGCACACCAATCGTGCTAGAGAAATCATGTTTTGGCCTATATGACAGGCGACACATAAGACAAATTATAAGTTGTCCCATTTGTCTTGAACACAGAATTTCAAACGTCAAGGAACCCATGATACCTAACGACATACCCGAACAGACCAATGCAAGATTTGTTGCCACAGACTATTTCACTGGAATGACACAGAATATGTTATGGTCCGTTGAAAACCCTTTACAGTAGATATTTTTGAAGTAGGCAGACTCCAAACACAAGGTCAAATACTGTCATACATAAACTCAACGGGTTTTTTGCAACACATGGCATACCATCCAAGGTTATCTCAGATAACGCGACTCAATACAGTTATCTAAGAATCCTACTTTTAAATGAATTCTAGTCTAGGCCCTCCTAATTCTTTACTTGGAGGAAAGTGTGACAAAAAGAAAAAAATATAGCCAGAGGAGGCCATTGATAGTCTCATAAAACCGATTAAAAAATTTGGCTTCCAAGTTTAGCTCCAGTTCACCAAGTCGGACTCTGATTAATATCGTTGTGCAAAAGTGCTAGTACTCTGCTTTGCATTGGTTATAAATTACTATGTACTCATTCCTATTCTAACATATTTTAAACGAATGGTAAATAAAGTCCGCTGACCAGGGAGCATAAGAGGGGGGGGGGCAGGGGGGTAGCAAAAAGGACAAATCTAGTCAGAGGAGGTTCTGTAGCTTGATTAATACATACGTAACAAATGTGTGCTATAAAGTGAATAAAGATCAATTCTCAAAGAGAAAAAAAATATTGGACCTTTCCATTTTAAATCAGGGCCTGTCCATTCAAATCAAGGGCCCTTGTCAATTCAAATCGGGGCCTGTCCATTTTCAGAAGCAACAAGCCATGGGCCTGTCCTCTTAAAATAATTTTCTTTGAGCACTGTGACCCATACATTTCTATATTAGAATATAGGAATACCCCATTAGCGATCGGTCAATCACCCGCAACAATTGCTTATGAGTAGACAAGCTTCGTTCTACTTTACCTATTGACAGAATTACATCCTATCACCAAAAGTCCCCCAAGTATCAAGTGTTAGACCAGAAAATGCTAACATACAGAAAAAAATAAAAAAAGACAATATGATAAACACAGAAACCATTAAAGCCATTAAACATTGGCGAAGGAATTCGCATACGACAGGGAAACGGGAATCGTATGGAATCCTGCTGTTGTCAAAATTAAAGTTCATGATCGGTCCATATTTAGTAGAAACCCAAAAACGGTTCTGTATTCGTAGGAACAGAGATTCATTTGTAAAAACTCATTGAAAAACCATTCCACCCTAAGGCAACGAACAATCATCAACCGCCAATTAGCAGAGATATTCCGTACAACAATAATGTCTTATCAAACAGACACCACAGGTGTTCCAAAAGACTCACCCATATCAGCAGACAAAAACACCCAACAGAATTCAAGTTTTAATCAACCTTTAAAAGGTCAATTCAAACAAATGTTACTAGATCTGGAAGAGTTGTCATTAAACCTAAGAAATTGGACATGTAATTAAATCAAATGATTTTGAATGTATTTTAAGTCAAAGTTGAAAAAAGCTTTTAATCAAAATGACAAACTTTAATTCAGAAATCTTTCTGTACAGCAAATGTGAGACATTAGCTATTAACAACGAATGTGATTAATTTTATGACTGTGAGTCCCTAAGTGCTACAAGACAGCTGGATATGCCATTAATTCACCACAAAATTAGAGAATTAATCGGACATTAGGATAACAACATTTTTATGGCACATAAAATAGGAGAATAATTGGACTACGCCCTAGAAGATAAGTGCCGAGACATTTACCGATACAAATACTGTAAAATGATCATATATCAACAGTAATCAGAATACCATATTTGATAGCAAGAGACCA